>MU150359.1:44036-91383 GCA_015584075.1 Collybia nuda | reverse complement strand
CACGTAATAAGACGAGAATGGGGATTAGATGAAATTAGTTTATCCAGATCGCCTGGGTCGGACCGGTTAGAAGGTGACAGCTACCAGCTTATTACTTTGAAGAGTACCTGCTAAGGACGGATATATCTAGATATGTCGTAAACAAACAGATACGAAATTAAATCTATGGGAACACACCGTGCTCGTTTCGACGAATATTTTTGTTCGTGTAGGTGGAGAGTTCTGGGCGAACCAACCGTTGTATCGTCAACCAAACTGACAATGTATTTTGCACACCTTCAAAGCCTCCGTAAATTTCAAATAATTATCTTTCACAACTGCATCATTGACGAGATTGGTGATGATGACATCACACTCGCGAACAACCTGCTCCAAATTTTGTGCGATGCGGACCTTATCTTGCCCAACGGCTTTCACCAGGCGTTCGGCTTTCTCAACCGTCCTATTCCAGACGAGTAAGGGTGGAGATCCATTAGCAAGAGCCGCGGAATGTTTTGCAAGATTTTGCGCCATCAAGTAACCCATGTTACCCAGCCCTACGAAGCCTATCTGGGAGACATGTAGTTTTGGAGATGTAGGTCTTGAATACGGAACAGCATCCTGCGCGGCCTGAAGAGGGCTCAAAAGTGTAGACATGGGTGTAGAGATGAAAAGACAAGCTTAACCCATCTGGTCGAACGTCAAGGTTTTCTCGAAGCAAGACCAAATCGGGGAGGTTAGCCGGTCACGTGTAAACTGAGAATCCTCTGGTCTAGATTGTGCTGGAATTCACAGAATCGGCCTCTCGATTTTTGCGTACCTACAAACATATAGACCAATCTAGGACCATGAACTGTGACCTAAATAAAATGCTGCTAGGTGCCGTCTCCGTTCCGCTCCCTACTCACTACCACCAATATATCCAGGAGCCTGAACGTCATACGTCCTCACCCGTACCGATCCCCCAAGCGCACTCGTGGCATGATTAAATATCCCAAACCGATATCCCAAAAAGAAGTGCCAATCTGTGTTTAACGAGAATGAACCTCCTAGGCTTTTGAAGTTCTTGCCATCTGTACTGTACGAGAAAGTCGCGAGACGGTCGCTGCTTGGTGCTACATCTGCTTTGAGGCGTAGCCACACGGTGGTTCCGCTGATAGACGCAGTACCGGCTGTCGAGCCGATCGAGGTCGTCTGGAAGCTTGTGTCCATGTTAATCCCGGTGACGACGCGCACCTGCGCGACGCCGTTGTCCTTCGCAATACCAATCCAGGCTGACATATCTCGCACTATGGCAAGACCTGCTCGGTCGCCGTTTGTCATTGACGCAAAATCCATCACGATAGTGGCAGTCGCCGACTGTCCTGGAATGCGTTGCGTAAGTGTGTTGCGAGCATTATAGAAGTCAGTGGTAACTGTGGCTGCTTGGAGGGTGAGACCGTTGTTGACAGAAAAACGGGATGTAT
This sequence comes from Collybia nuda, assembly GCA_015584075.1. Lineage (NCBI taxonomy): Eukaryota > Fungi > Basidiomycota > Agaricomycetes > Agaricales > Clitocybaceae > Collybia > Collybia nuda. The sequence goes on along the minus strand of MU150359.1, from coordinate 89,938 downwards.
CTGGGGTGTGGTTCCACTCCCAGCGAACTCCCAGCGATGTGCCCGAGAAACTATCGGTGCCAGTGTAGGCCGCGACAGGATGTGCAGTCTCAGGATCAGGATATGTTGTACCGAAGTTACCGTTGACTAGCTAGATGAACACCATAGACATTTGGAAACGAAGAAAGGAAATGAAGGGCTTACTTGTACAGAGGGCCAGCCATCTGAGCCCCAGTTCAACGGAGCGAGAACGGGGATGCGACCGATAGGATATGACCACGTGAAACACATGTAGTACCATTGGCCATTATTTGCTTTAAGTATTGAACCCTGTACTGGATTGCTACCACCAGGCACCGGCCCAAGAGCGCCACTGGTGAGGGTTCGTTTCGTGTATGGCCCCCACACGCCGCTGGTAGACATGAGAACGTACTCAGTTGCCGAGCTGGGGTCATCGGTGAAGAAATAAAATTTGCCGTCCTTCTTATAAATACGAGTCCCTTCGCATTGGGCTAAAATTTTGGAGATAAACAGCTTATTCATTAGGGAAAGATTATCTATCACTCACACATTTCGGTGGGAAGAGTATAGACTACTTGTGTCGTGACGATACTCTTGAAATCTTTCGAAAGTTGTGCAATATATAGGTTTGTGCTCTTATATGAGACGTATGGTGTTCCGTCATCGTCAATGAGGAGACCCGAGTCATACATGCAGATGCCTGGGAATTCTACCAGTTTCGTCCAGGGACCTTCCGGTTTGGAGGCTGTATAAACGAACGTATGGAAAAAGTCTATACACCCTCCCCAGTACCATTTTCCATCGTGTTGGTTGAAGTCGAACCAGGACGCCCAAACACCACCAATGTAGGCGCGTTGACCGTTCTCCATGTTGTATTTTCCGCCAAAGTCACCGAGATTTGGTACTGAGTGGCCGACGAACTCCCAATTGAATAGATCGTGGGAGCGGAGGAGAGGTGCACCAGGGGAATAGTGCATGGTCGAGGCGGAGTAGTAGTAGGTTCCGTTGACATTACGAATGTCAACATCAGCTAAGTCGTTCCAAAATACCGGATTGGTGTATGCATGCGCAATTGTGGGTAGTAGGGCTGCAACCCCAGTAAAAAGAGCTAGGATTTTCATCTGAAACCCTTGGGTGAAATATAGGTGTAGTCGTGTGTAGGGCCACGGCGGTAGGTATAGCTTCTGTCAGCGTCTTTTATAGAAAGGCCTAGTGAGTTTGTGGTTTGCTCTAATTCGGGTCCCGGGGTCCTGTGAGCGAATTTACGAGTAAAATCTGTCATAAAATTCTGCCGCCCTTTCATGTCTTCTTCTTTCATGTGGTGACTCGGTCCGATAGCGAAGTTGGAAGACTTGAACAGTCGCGTGATGCACGTACCCAACGTTTTCGACGCATTGTGTGCAGTAGGAGGATAAAGCTCGGCGCAACGAAAAAAAAGAATTTAAGGCCAATGCCGGAGGTTGGCCTTTTCATCGAGTGTCAGATTGAAGACATCGCGGTTATACATTTTCCCCTGGGTGAGGAGGTTATCGGAGAAATCTGTCAGAACAAATGACGCCGTGATTGCCAAATAGCGCGTCCACATATATCAACACGTATAACTCCGCAAAGAAAACTCCTGAGCAAGTGGGCCAACCAAATATTCACTCTTTGACTATGAGGCTGGTCATCTTTTCTACCGCGTCAGGCCACCTCCCGGTTTTCTTCGCCCCTTTTTCGTCTCGTGAATTTTATCAGGACTTCCGGTAAGTGATTTACGAAGAAGTGTCAGAATTGAATGGAAGTTATCTGAGTCCGATACGGTTTAGTGGTTCAAGGTCATTTTGTGTTATCTGGTTCGGGTCGTAAAGTTCCACAGGGCATGAATTACAGACTGCCGTATGTTTCTGGCTGGAGTTCGGGAAATCTTCTGAAACCGTATCTTCCAAAAGGATATTCGTCCAACCACGAAAAAACGTTCTCCCTGTCTCCAGGAACCTTTCGAGATTCACTTTCCAGACCCGATAAAGGTGCTCCAAGGATCCACGACGCATATCCCGTGAAAATGACCTGAAGGACTGCACAAGTAGTTTCATCTTCTCCCTTTAGGTTTATTTTAGGCCACCTCGGGAGATAAAACGGGATGATAGAAGACAGAAAATGGATATCCACCGGGGAAATATCGCACTTCGACCTCGTGATTGTCCGCGACGATATATTACGAGATTTCAAGCTACCCCGACACGAACGATGTTGGCGAGTGGCTGTGCTCGAAACTCTTCTCCTATGGCAAAGGGTGAGGTCGCACTGGATTATAAAGTTGTAGTCGTGAATATCGAAGTCATAAAGTATTCCAACTTTCATCAGTCACTGGACCATAGATGTCGTCCACGAGGGAAGGGGTCGTAAAACAGCGAGTGACGAGGTTGGGAACAAAAAAGACGTTGTCCAACGTTGGAACGAGGACGTAACTTCATCCACAATACCTTTACAGTTCGAAGAGCCCTCTTTCACCTCCTATTCTTCTCAGAAGACCCCCTCTGCTCGTGATTCCTATCCCAGTTATCTTCTGCTACGAGGCAGAAACACGACTTCCAACGAACTGTTTTCTCGAACAAAACCCAGATAGGAGGGTTTGTGTAAGGACTCTCTGGAGTATTCATGTCGGCACATGGAGATGCGGGGATCGTCTCTTGCAACCTGGCTCAGCTCACGACGCAACAAAAATAACCTGATTGCCAAAGAGCGATACGGGATTTATGTGATGTACTCAGTGAGTGACGTGGCGAATTACAGCTTTTCCCCTCGTCATGGTGGTTGTCGTATTGGAGAAGCAGTAGAACGCGTGGGGCCCTGAGTTTCGACACATTTCCTGTGACGAGGGCGTGCGTGCCAGGATATGCGGATGATTACCAATTGTGGGTCCTGCAGTAGCAAAATCGAAGTGAAACTTTTTCGTGTGCAAAGTAGTTAGATAGAACATACCATGTATATACCGCATCCTTCGCCTTATTCCATCGACCCCGTCATTGTTAGCTGGAGAGATTTTTCCCTCCAAAGATAGGGCCTACGTTTCCTCCTCGACTTTTCAGTCTTCTCATCCAAAAAAGAACAGATTATAGGGACTGCGTACAAGATCCCCTTGCAAACTGGTGAGAATATAGACTTGGTGTAGAGATTGAATAAGTGGGACAAGGAGAATAGAATCAAAAGACAAGAAAGAAGACGGAAAGAAGAGGCGTGCTTCCCAGGAAGCGGAGCCGACCAACTTTACTCATGAACTTCGAGCATCTTCAGCAGTAGATGAACCCTCTTATTCTTTTCTAACATGATACCAGGCCATATGGCATGCCACTCATAGACAGATGCACAGACCGAGCAACCTCAAACACTAACGACCGACCTCATCCTGTCTCAATGGACACTGAAGCAAGCATAACGAAACAGCATGAAAACGGACTCGTTGGCTGGAAAACCGGAAAGGAGGCCTTATTGAAAGGATGTGTATCTGTGCTGGGGTGTGCCTCGAGGTAATTGCAGCATATTCTACATAGGGTATCGAGGTGCCTCTCCATATGAGAAGATGTCAACCCCCAATGCTTGATAGGAGTTGCATAAGTCCGGTAACAAGAACTTCCTGGGTAACTGCAGTGGATAGACGAGGATGTTCTTCACCAAAAAAGGAATGTGCTTACAACACGACGAATCTTGGCCATCAACGGTGTAGAATTGTTAAATCACTAGAACACTTCGCATCACCACAAAACGCGTAAACGATTCTCAGATAATATTCAGAACAATCATGTACATGCTGTCAAAGTTTCCAACTAGATAACCAAAATTTTAGGTCAGATCCAATCCTCAATACGATACCACCACTCAACATGACCCTCAGATTTTTAACCCTTCTTCGATGGTCAATCAAGGTGACGCTGATGACATCTCCTCACCAGACTCGGAATCGGAATGGGAGCCAGAACCAGACTCAGAGGACTTGTATCCACGTTTCCGGGAGCTCGGGAATTCATGCGTCAGCTCCCAGCGGGTAGAGTACCGATACCGATTGGATCCTGCCATCGAATACCCTGAACCTATGCAGGCGCTTTCGATCAATCTTAACGTCGATGACAACAAATAAGATCTTACCTTTAGCAAACGGCGCCCCGGACCAGTATTCGTCACTTCCAACGCGCGCTTCTTCACGGCCCTTTTGTGTTAGGAAGGATGGGCGGGTGTAGTCTTTCCTCAGGGTCGAAGGCTCATCATGGGTGCAACTCACGAAAGGAATTTCCCCAACTGGTGCCACGACTGGTGGGGGTCTTGTCGTTGACCATATGCCGTAGTTGGACTCACGCTGCTCCGGTGGCGGAACGACATATTCCTCAGGCAACGAATATACGACCTCATCTCGATCTCTGTGTGTAGAGGGCCCGGCCACCGACGAAGCACCGCCTGAGGACCGTGACCTGGTGGAGGTTTGAGGATAAGGAGAGAAACCACATTCATGCGACATGCTTCTGGTCACGCCTTCCCTTGGAGACGCTGTACCATCAAATTCCTCGCTCCTAGTTGGCGTGACATTGCCCATTCCCATAGCCTGGTCGGCCGACCCAATGGCGGATTTCTTGCGTGACTTCTATGAGGGCATTAAATGAACATCCTACATGAGGTTTGGCGAACATTGGTTTACCTTATTTATAGCTAATTTCCCTGGAAATTTCTTGATCCCTTTACACTTATCGCGATGCTTGGTCCAAAGGCCGGGATAATACAGATTACGCTTATCCAGCTTTATCCTCTTCTCGCAGCCTTTACAGAAGATGCTAGTCTTGGTGACATCTGTTGCCCACTCATCGGCCTCAAGTGCTGCTTTCCGTTCCGCCATGTCCGTTTTATACTTCTTTCTCTTCCTAGGGGCCGATGATTTGGCAACTACTATATTTTGCGAGGGCTGTACGGGATCTGCGATGAGTGGGACGTTCGTGCCACTAGTGCCACTGGCTGCCAGACACTGCGCCGCCTCAAAACGTTCTTCGCTGTGACCCAAATGTCAACAATTAGAAGGTCGAACGCGACGATGACATACTTGGACGATCTAGGACATGTTAGGAGGTGCAATTGTGCTATATATTCAGCAATATCTGGGCGAACTTCAGCGAGATCAGGAAACTGGTGGTTACATCGACTGCAGGCGCTCGGAGGCACCGGTGGCATATCCGAACCATGAGGGGCTCTCATCCTCTTATCCTTGCTAGGTGGAAGGGAGATTCTTCTGCCCTTAGAGAAAGGAAAAGGATGTCAGAAGTTGAGGGACTCTCGAAGAGCTGTAGATAGACTGTCCACGGTCCGGGCCAGGACCTTGCGGCCCCGGGTTGAGCCGGGGCCGACCCCGAGGGCCGGGGGCCAGGGCCAGTCGTTGGGTGGACCGGCCCCTTCAACGAGGGCTAGGGCCAGTTGAGTACTGGCCCCGGCCCTCGGGTCAGACCCGGGTCGGACCAGGCCGGCCCCAAGTTTTTGTATGGGGGGGAAGTGGTAATTTATGGAGTATCATACGGCAAATTTTGACTTGCTTGCACTGGAAAATACTATGATTTTTTGAAAAATATTATTAATACTTATTAGTATTAGGTAATATTATATGCCGAAGGGTTTTTTTTTTCCCAATGGCAAAAGTGGGACTGATTGATCAATAAAAATGACTTACCATCCACCCACATATCAATTACTGTTCAAAATGTCACCTTTACAAGGGAATAATAAACCTAATCCTTATTAAATCATTTGGGGTAGTCATCAATAATATACACATCTCAAATTTGAAATTGTACTTTTTTGAGGATTGGCCCTGGTCGACCCCGGGCTGAACCTGGCCCGACCCGACCCGGCCCTGGCCCTCTCCAAAAGGGCCAGGGCCGGCCAACAGGTGGCCCGGCCCTCGGGGCCAGGGTCAGGTCCAGGAAAAATACCCCGGCCCTGGCCCGGACCGGACCGTGGACAGTCTAGCTGTAGAGGGAATTTTATTACTCCCACGTGGTGATTTTATTGAAGGGGGCTAGCCATTGTTCCAAATGGCTACGCGCGGACCCCCAATACTCTACCACGTTGGTTTATCGGATGGCCATCCATCAACTCGTTTTTCAGATCTGGGGGTCTTTCCCCAAGAAACGTCGAGAAGGCGATGGGGACTGAGGGTCACAATCCCTGGATGAGTGGAAAGATTTAGGATAAGACCGCATTATAGTATTTTTCTTGATCTGGTGAAGGACATGGTCATATAGAGCGCATGAATCCGAAGGCCCACAGGCCACAGAAACCATGCCATTGTCTATTTGTCACGGCCCGTCGTCACAATGGAAAGCAAAACCCTGGCTACGTGCGTTGGCTTTGCTCAATCCGCCTTCCCTTAAGCTCCCGCTGCCCCCACAGGCAAGCGCTTCTGAGCCACTTGTCTAGGCCACAGGTCAGGGTACAGTCAAAGCTCGTATTTTCTTCCACGAATTATTCGAGCTTCAGTCGGGTTTCCCCATAGTACAATTAATTATCCGGTGAATCTCCAATATCCTCAGAAATCAAAAAGAGAAAAAAAATTATAGCACTCATCCATAGGCCGCTCTCTTCTCTTATCCCCCTCTCCACGTCCGCCGCCCCCTAGTCGCGTCAACCAAGCTTCCAGTCTTAGGGAATCGTCTTTCCTGTATTAAGTCAGTATCAAGATATTGAACTCCCAACACAAATTCTCCACTAGCCATGAGATTGGAATTATGGGGTTCGTTCAGAGAATTTATTGGTACACTACCGTCTTTCATAAAGGCCCTAGATTCCAGAGCTAACTCAAGATCGCAGGCCTCAAAGAACGGCATGGGCATTCCAGATACCTTCCAATAGAAATGCAGAAGGCCGTTAACTCTTCCAGATCCCTCATTGCGAGCGAGGCCCCTCTCTACCTCAAGATGTATACTAGAATAAAATCACTTCACCAAAATGAGTGGTAGCATCCAAGCTTCCCACCTTTAGGCTCAGCAATTATTTTCCTTCGCATGCCGGCGGCAAGGACGTAGAAGCTTTCAAGAACGAACTCCATCACAAATCTCGGGTCCTGGTGCGAAGGCCTCGTACAATCAACCTTTTATCTGAGACTCCACGACTCCTTTCCCTCAAATACTCCACCACGGTCACACGGACAGGTCGAACATATATAGACGCTTCCTAGAGTTACCAGGTGGCATAGTAAAAGTGTATGCCGAAACACATATCCTTTTTCTAGAACTCATGTATGTCATCCTGCAAACTACTCCACTCCATCGCCCACCTCTTACAAATACCCAATACCTACCACCAGGTCAAAGCCGGTGCGTTGCCGTTTACTTGAAACTTAATCAAAGTGGCTACTCGTTGACGGGCCCACCACATTTGTGAACGACAGTAATCTACCTTCTGCTGTGGTCAACATTTAGCCGTAGATGTTACATTCTTTGGTCCGCCAACCGAGCATGATTCCTACCCAATCAGGGGGTAGCCACAGGAGGAGATCAATGTCAGCGGCCACAAAACACCCGAACATCGGTATTTCGTACAGGGGGGGCATAAATAACCCATCCTACCACACGGTCTGAACACTTCGAAATCAATTTGTGCCTGTCAAAACCAGCATAAAATAGAATGATGATTTCTCCACTCCGCCTCCTACCTATCTTTCTGGGTGACTGCCCTTGGCCAACCCAAGATGGGGACACAGTGAGATCTCGACCGGCGCGGGTTCCATAGGCTTTTCAATTTCTGGCCCAAAAGGTGCACCAAAGCCATGTATCCTTTTTTCTTGAGCTCATAAATCATACTAATTAGTCTTCCCATCATTGGCGCCAATATACTCAATAAATATTTAACCCCAATTATCAATTATCGACGCCCGCCATCAATCCCAGATCAATATCATATTCCATGTTAATCTCGCTTTCTCCATCTGCCTAGAAGGAACAATTACCCACTCACCAATCCCGTCACCATCCTTACGAACCACAACCCTCTATCATCTGTGGTGTTCAAAGTTTGGCAGATAGCGCCATGATGTGCATCGCTTCAAGCTTCAAGTTTAGATAGTTTCGTGTCTTGAACAGGCTGTGTAAAAATCGTCGATCAAGGGGCGACCGGGGTAGCGTCGGCAATCAGCACAGCACAAACATACATGAGGGACCAGAAATAACTCATTGCAAATCCCGACACTTCCGATAACCACTTCGACACCCTATCAGGGTATGCCATATTCTTGTTCAATTGCTTGGGGTTGTCGTGGAAACGACACCTGTGTTAAAGAAGTGAAACACCTTTCTGTGATTAAACTATTTCTAAGTATATTCTAGAATAGCTCAATGCAACCTCCTACATTGAAGCCCCTATGTGTGAGTCAACACCCATCGTCATGTAATTCCCGCAGCTCAACATAACCAGGGCTTGAACAATCGTCAGAGGCAGGAGAGGGGGATGCCTCCGGCATCTCTTCATCAAAAACCTCTTTCCTATGCTGCTGAAATACACGCATCAGTTCCCGGCGAGTGGAGTAACGATATCGTCCCCGCTCGGCCCACTGGTCCGGACCTGTTTTGATGATTTTTGTCAATTCGAGGTTAAGATTTTTCGTGAATAAGCTCTACCTGTTGCGAATGGCGCTTCAGACCAATATCTGTCACTTTTGACATCCTCATCGCCATCGCCTTCCTCTGTCCACGATAATGTATGTGTGTCAGTCTCGTAGCTCCTGCCCAAAATATGTGAAGTGTCGACATGAGTCGTATGACTTGAGCCGACAGATGGTGCGCCGGCAGATGATTCAATACTTGAAGATCTTGGCCTCGATTTTACTAGAAAATCATATGCCTCTAACAAAGGAACTGGCCCCGCGTGGGGTGGATGGGGTGTTCCAGTGTGTTTCCGGTGGGCCTCGTGAGTAACGGCAACTAGTATAGGACCCGAACTTCCCCGTTCTCTAAAATCATCAGGTAGTAGAGAGAGCGGACCCGCATGCGGCAAACCTTCAGCTTGATCTCCAGGTGGTATGGGGCGCGCGGAAGTCCCAGGAACTGAAACGCCACTCCAGGACCTCGGTCTTATGCTGGGTTCGAAGTTATTTCCCTGTGTAGGGGAGAGCGTTCTTGCACGTAACGAGGCTCCGGGCTTGGCGGTTCTGGCACGCGTTGTGGTTTTGCGTTTCCCCCCTACCCCCACTTTTTCACCCCATACGACCTCCTTGGCAGCCTCTCGTGTTGCTCGCTTGTATGGTGGGATCAGATAAGACACATCAGTCGGGGTTTGTTTGGTCAAAGGGGCTTGAGCTACCTTTGAGGGCTGTGCTCTCGCCCGACACTTGTCGCGATGCTTCACCCAGAGGCCGGGGTAGTAGTCGTTTCGTCGATCTAGCCGTATTGTTTTATCACACCCGTTACAGACGATGCTCTTTGCAGTGACGTCCCTCCCGTATGAGTCAGCCTCAAGAACGGCTTTCCTTCCCATCATATCTGTCTCATACTTTCGTCTCTTCTTCACAGTGTCGAGTGTTTCTGACGCCGCTGCACCCCCCTGAGACCCGACTTGGTCGGCGGCCGATAATGTATTCATCTTTGACGTCCCCGCCTCCGGCCAAAGAGCCACCTGAGCACGTTTCTGACTGCAACACCAGTTACTAAAATCATCTAAGGTGTCAAATTTGGCTGAAACTTACCTGGAGGACCTAGGACATAGTTGGGCGTGTTGCTCCAAGATGTATTCTGCGATCTCGAGGCCCACATCTTCCAGATACGGGAAACGGTGGCCACATTGGCCACAAGTACTTGAAGTTGGTGGAGGTAAATCAGAACCTTGAGGCCCTCTCATAGTTCTTGTTTTCTTTGCCTTTGATTCTGGGGAAGAAGCGACGGTCAAAACTAGGGCGCTATTTGCAGAGGGAAATTATTACTCCCCATGTGATGGGTTTATTATATGGAGGCAGGTTTCGCGCGGACCTCCAATGTTTACTTGCTTTATCAGGCCAATCCATCACCTCATTTATCATATTTAGATCTAAGAAACGTCCAGAAGGGATGGAGCTAGATAGACGATCTGCGGTCAGCCTCCAATGTCTCTAAAACAAAGACGTTTGTTTTGTATGTCAGAACCTTCAAAAGAACTAGCTCCCATGTTGCATTTTTACAACCCCCTTTTGTTTCATTGCTGTTCATTTGCCTTTGAATCATCAATCACCACTTTTTCCCCAAAATCCCGAAGCTTGATCATGTTATAGAACTCAACACCGACTTTTTCCACAGTCCTCGCACAACCACCACTATTCTTAAACTTAGAGGGCAACTACCTTCGTTGCCACTCAACACGCCATAGCCCCCTTTCCCATGACTCTCTCTGATCTCCCTGAGGACCCTTTACCCAGCCTGTCGGTTTTTTCCCCTCACAGCAGAAACCCGCGATGGCCAGACATATTTTGACATGGTGGTCAGAAACATTGCTCTCCAGTATCCATAATTTCGCTAGCAGCCGTCGAACAAAGGGACTATTCACAGAAGATGGGCAATGCGGTGATGGAACGAACCACCGCGGATCTCTCACGTACAGCCCCAGAAGTAAATCCTTGTTCGCTAGTCGACATGAATTTCAAATTTCGGTCCTCCAGCGACAGATTATGAAGTCCGCTGATTTGACGGCGGCGTTCCGGGTGTCGTCGGGCTTTAATTAAGCTTCTTAACGCCGTACTCCTCTTGTCTTCCCTATTTCCTTTGTCCCTTTCATTTCAGAAGGCTCCTTTGCCATAAGCTTCTTATTGTTTTCTGTACACACTAAGTCCGGTTTACGTTGAGTTTATCAACAATATGTCTTCCAGCATCCCCCACACTCTCAAGTAAGTCATCAAGTAATCACGATTACTACATACACACGATCTTCGGGAAAATCGACCCATAATTATTTTCAGACACCGTCTAAGGCATTGTGCGGTAGGATATAGTCATAGTCTCCGTATCGCACGGGACGTTAAGAAAATATATCTACAAGCATTGCAGAAAAAATGAACTTGAGGAGGCGCCGGGTGTCCGTTTCCGCATCTGTGGAAAGTGTAAGATGTAAGCCTTGATACATACATTCACATGGGGACCATTCAATCCCTGTCAACTAGACATCTATACTGTTCCACCGAATGCCGTACGCGTTATTTTACTGCGGTCCTACACTCACGCCAGGCTGATGAGGGCGATTTTAAGAGCGCGCGGATTGGCCCAGCCACAAGTTACGCTGTAGTGTGAATGCTAAACAGCGCGAGATTACGAGGGAAATCGACGCAAATGCTATACCCCAAACGCTTCAAGCCGGCCAAATGAATGAAATAATGCCCCTCGACGGAATATATCCTATACTCGTAAGCCATAAGCGCTTGTTCCTTAGGGATTCTGATCAACTCGCATTTGGGTGTTCTTAGAATAGTTGGACTGCAACATATCGCCCGTTACTTTGCCTCTCACTTCTGAACGCTCTAGGCCGTTGTGATACCCCTCCAGGGCGCACCGCCTTGACCGAAATTCCGAAAGTTTTTATGGTATATCTCTCCGTCATTCCGGGTATATCCCAACGCACGAAGCCTCGCACAGCCTTCACAGTCGATGATGTGGAAGTGGTGTCTTTGGATGAATTCAGGGTTGCAACCACAAATCGATCACATCGGCTCTACAACTACCACAATGCGGAGCTTATGGTGGACTGTGATCGTCACAGGGCACAAATGGGGCGTGAACGTAATCGACGGTTGACCATGGTTGTACAACGGGTGTACTTCCACAATGGGGTCAGTTCAATGAATTATAGTAAGAACTGGTACCTTGAAGACAACTCCATGCGCGATTACTCGAAACAATGGAAACCCGATGACTGGTTATCATATTTGAAAGAGACTGTCGCTCGTGGGAAAGGATGGAATAAAGAAGGTATTCAATTCTGAGAATGTATAATGTCCTAACGTGAGGAAGGCACCATTTGCACGCTGATTAGCTCAAGTTGCGCATGATCAATGTTTTAAATTTATAGGATTTATCCCGTTCCACGACATACAACAGGTACTTATGTTAAATAATAAACAATATAAACAGGGTACACAAATACATTAGCCTTTCACACACGCTCTAGAAGTAAAATGTCGGATCCCGGTGTTGCCTTGGCTTTAGCCGGAGTTCATAGGATTCTTCTCCAGTTGATGAATATTTCTGGTCCAGATCAACAAAAGTTGAGCTTGCTGTCATGGCCGCGGCTTCGCCTCCCATGATCATGAGGTCGTCTGGTTGCTGTTCACCGTCAAACAGCACTGATGTTTCTTCGAGAGTGCGCCCTATGCCAAGTTAGTGATACTCTAAACAAGACCAAACACTACTGTTTTTAACGAACCTTTTGTCTCGACTACGAAGGCGATGATAAACCCGAGCTCGAAAATAAGCCAGCCGCAGTATACGAGATAATACCACCAGCCGATGGCATCGATAGCGACGGGGTTTATGAATTGGTTGAAAGCGATGGTCGCCATGACGGTGAGATTCTGGGAAAATTCAGTATTATATTAATGAATGCTGTCACTGTACTGACCATGACAGCGAAGCCCTTTGCTCTGATCTTATAAGGAAGAATTTCAAGTGAATATGCCACTAGTAAGGGTGTATATGCGATGTCATAAAAGAAATAAAATATAAAAATGAGTGGTATGGTCGCTGTGCAACGTCAATTTCTATCACGAGAGATACAATAATATATAGTCACCTCTGGCGGCCGCGGTATTGTCAAAATTGACGTACAAGGCGGTGGTTATGGTCCACGAACTAAATGCTGGGTACAGAAAGCAAAGGTTAAATTTCAGTGCCTTTAAGGGTCTCGAATGATATACCTGCAAGCATTCCTAGAGAGTGCGTTAGTTATTGTCACCGAGCGAATTCTTGCAATAAGCGTACCGGAATTAGATGTGATGAAAAGCTTCCGCCTTCCGACCCAATCCACAAGCAAGGCAGCTCCGATAGCAATGACGTAGTTATACACCTGACATATCGAATGGTAAGATGTTATGTCAGGTTGGAGTGGTAAATAATAAACCTGCAAGCCCCCGTTGATGAAAGCCTAGATATAATTGAGCCTCAGGTGTTTGGACAGAAAGCCATTTTCGTACCTTCGTCTCTGTGTTGGTAACCCCAACGCCTTCTAACACAAGGTTAATGTAGTACGAGACAAGGCCATTTCCGCTGTGAGATGGTTGTGAATATACGACGAGGCAGCTCATAGATTAGATACCTTACCTCCATTGGGAGAAAACGGCGATCGCGAGGATGAGCCGCATTCGCTTTCGGTTTCCAGGGGTCGCGACGAGGGTACGGAATGATGTGGTCCTATTAATCTCCTCCTCCATACGAATCGCATGTCGAATTTGCGCCATTTCAAACACGACTAGGGGATCCTGCTCACTACCACCGTTTGCGTGATACTTGGCTAACACGGCCGCCGCCTTCCCTTCCTGGAATAGCACAGATCTTAGCTACAGGGCGATGACAACAATCTGAGGCACATACATAGCCCTTTGAAACAAGGAAACGAGGACTTTCAGGAGTAAACCTCGAATTGATTTCAGATGTCAATGCAGTTATGTTTAGATTATGTCGACTAACCAGATAAGGCACACTTGAAGAAACGGCATGATGGCCTGCACCATGGTCGGTACGCGGAACGACCAGATACTATCCTTGGCGTGGTCATATGAACCAAAACAAACCTATATAAAGAAGTTCAAAAAAAGAATGATATATCAATGAAACACATACCCAGGCAGAAATGATGCTGCCGAGATACCAGCAAGAATTGAATGTGGACGTAATTTTACCGCGCTAGACCAGAATGAGGTGCTATTAAATTCATGTCAGAACCCCCACACACCTGAGTTGGATAAGATAACTCGAGAATTAAAAGTGGAGCAGAATTAGAGCATAGCTCTAATCCGACACCCACTGAGAAATGAACGGATTAGGGTGATAACAATAATCTGACAGGGAAACATACAGATGATGCGTGCTGCGACGAAGATGGATACATTCACCGCAAATGTTTGTAATGAAACCCCTACAAGCATGATAAGGGAGCCGAGGAACAACGTCGAACGGCGGCCTATCCCGTCAGAAATATATGGCGAAAAGGGTAGACCCTTGTAGGGCATAAGTGAGACGTCACGACGAAGGCATGTCATGTATTACTTACAATCAGACACCCAATACTCTGAGCGGAATTAATTAGGCCTATATTGAATACTTCAGTACACGAACCGCATCCGTACGCTGTAACATACCCAGGGTTTTGCCTTCCGGATAATTATAGTATTCCTGCCATGCCGGTATAATCTGTAAGCCTAGAGTAACATGTGATTGGCACGCGGCACGTCGACTCGATATCTTCTTGCTTACCATTGACCAGAGAGGAGTTGAGACCGTTGACAGATGACGACATCAGTGGAACAATCAACCATAGGTTTAGAAGCAGGATTCCTATGATAGAAAATGAATTCTGTACTTTGGAACCACGTTTAGGCCGTTCTCCCACCTCGATTTTTCCACCATGGTCCGGTGTGAATGAAGTCCGAAATGGTCCATTTTGGCGGTGTCATGGTTGTATCGCAGCCAGAGTGTAGAAGTTAAAAGACGGGGTAACGAGGAGAGCCTCTAAGAAAATACAAAGCTGAACGAAATATGAAGATTGAGCAAGCCAAGTTGAAGATATAGCAAATAATTTGATGCCGAGCAGAGGCACATGACGGCACATGTTGCGGAACGCCACCCTGGGGTGAATCTGATTGCCCTCTGAGTCTGTTCGAGGCGAAGCGAGGGCCTAATCCAGGGTCAAATGTTGTCCTAAGCGTCAGGAGAACCTGGGGAAGATCTGAAGAGAAATTTTCTTCGAGAAAAAACGTGGCTACCTCATTAGAGTCCCATTGGTGTGATAATACGAATCCGGGCCGTCATAGGATTGTGCGCTGTGAGTTTGAAGGTCTGTATTCTGCCTAGAATAAATTGAAGAAATGAAAGGACAATCTCCATTAATCACCATGGCCACCGTGTCGTGTGGTTTGCAGTTTGCGCCACAAGAACTTCGCCTTGATCATGTTCTATCTTCCGCGGTATCGGAGTGGATTGGTATACATTGTATGAATGCCGACCTGACAGGGATGTCTTATGTTGAGTGCTTCCGTGAAATAGGAAGGGGAAAGTCTACTAACCAGGGTTGGCCCTAGAAACAGAATCGAACCATTGACCCTCACTCCTCGCACAGCTCGTCTGAGGACAATAGGCCTAGCATTTAAACGCTTCCAATATTTTTCGCCCACGAGTCACAGGGGTAGCTTTGAAATTTCGAGAAGGAGACTTTGATCAAGTGCCAGGGCTTTGTTGAATTCACCTCGACAGTAGAAGCAGTTAAACATATTGCAAATTAATCGACTCAGGGGGTCGATGTTGGTTATACATAGTTATTACCAAACTGATGGAGAAAATGTCAAGAGTTTGAAGAAATAAGAATAGTAGCTCGTACCGACGTCAACCACCATATATTATCTTTTTGGCGTCATAACATGCAATCTACCATATGTGAGTCGTCTGACTATGGGTGAATCCGCAATTGTATCGTTGAACAAGAGGTTAGGATTTGATTTCGGTTCCGAAATCCGGTTTCGGAGTTTAATTTGAAATACCATTTTGCTTGCCGGTCCTCTACCGGCATTTTCCACAACCCTCTTTACTGTAACGCTGTTCAAGTTACCTCAGGCTGATAGCGTCCCCCACGTTGAAAATGAATCATTCTAACCTCTACTTTTTTCTTACTATAATGCAACTAAAAGGGTCCTTTTTGCGAAGATAATCAGCCGACAACCCCTGGTTAGTATATGAATTAAACAAAAATGTGGCTAATCGTTGTTGCATTCCCCACGACACATGGCACGAGAACGCCCTCATCTCACCCACTGCGCACCCTGTATCAATCAAATATGTTAGAATGACCTTCCCAAATTATGTAGGGCTCTTGCTGCAAGGCCACACGCGACCCTCCCTCGGTATTCCACTCACGTGGAAAGAGTTCCGGACCCATGACTTGCAAACCGGCGCGGATATGGGCACACAACATCATTTGTCCCGACCCGAATGTCCCAACCTGGAATCAACGAGCATTCTTTGAGGAGTCTAGGGACACAAATAACGACTACCCTTAAATCGTGCAATGGGCAAAGGGTTCACCAAATGGGTCGTTGTACCTGATATAATCTCACAGGCATGGATTATCGTGCGGGTACAGGCCGGCTTGATCTCTCCACGGAGATGGTGCTGATTTTTTTCCTCTAATTTACGCCACATTTTCAACCCTGCCCTAACGAAATTGAAGCAAAGTTACGAAAGGCAAGGAGTCATGACATGGGGGTGTACGAGAACGGGAACCGGAAAGGGTCTCTGGAGTTCGTAGACGCCAGGGGTCAGGATACCGAGTCATGCCTGCGAAGGCCCCCGCACGAGGTGTTCTAGCTGTGTGACTGAGGCACAGCAAAGTGCAAAAATTGAAACGCATACTCCTTAGAAGGGTAAAATAGTTCCCAGAGTGCTTTCACTTTGAATTAATGTGTCTGGCCATTACCAACAGGTCCACTTCGGAAGGGCACCCTGCCCGGCCAACGCGCCCCTCAGTAATAATATTAAAAATTCACAAGGATGGGAATAGCAAGCCCTAGATCTGGGAAGAAGTCCCCTTGACCATGGCGTTTGTATGTTGGAGAATAATATGTCCCAAACTGGAGCATGGAACTTTCTCTCAGCAGGTCTCAGCTGGCCGAAATCCACGCCTCTCTGGACGAAGGAAGTTGAAAGACGTCGTACAGTGGCCTTGGAGACCATTGAAGAGGTTTCGACGCAAGGCATTGTAAAATCGTACATCCAGGTCGTGCACAACAAGGCATCAAGGTGTATGCCTATCAACTCTTTCTATGAACGCTATATGAAGCAAGAGGCTACAACTTCTCCAGACAATAACTCCTGCCATACTTCTCATCACGAACGCCAACAGTTTACCTGTGGAAAATTTGTATATCTTTACTCCCCACCAACATTCATGGTCGGCCTAATTCAGGTTGTTACCCCCCAATCCACCATCCAAATATATTCAACACTATCAAACATGCGATATTTTCAGGCATACACATGTGTTTTATCGATCGAAAATCAACGGTATCCGATGAAATCCCTAAAAAATAATCCTAACCGTCATTCTTACCTGTGGCGAAATCATTTACATCAAATAATCTATCATTCCAAATTTGTGGCATCGCCGGTCGACCTACTCGTTTAGGTTTACCATCGCTTTTAGTGGTTAATATAGCTCATCGATGATGCGAACTTTCACCACCCGGTCGTGGCCTCTTCCGCATCGTGGTTCTGAGGTAGTAGAGCTCTGTATTTTTTTAATGATGGCCCTGCGCCAAATATGCGCAAGGGACACCATGACCATTTTTTACAGCATTTTTTTTTTACAGCGAATGACTATTTGAATGACTTCTATCGGTGATAATTAACACTGTGAGTATGATATAAATTCTATATATTGCTAATTTTGCCCTTGTGCATCACAAGGCCCACATGAAACCGCCCTCCGCAGAAACCTTTTCTGACAGCTTCAAAACCGCTACCACCCGTATGACTGTAGAAAATAAAATGGTGCTCATTTTCAGCGCGTGTCGATGCTTTCTCCTATTCACCTATGGGGCCTTCACGACTAAATTCAAAATCTTCGAGAGAGAAAAAAACGAACAATGTTGCCCTCGATACTTCAAAAACATTCCAGTCTAATTTCCCTTGAAAATTTGGATGTTTTGCGCGCCCGAAGTCTGAGCAACACAGATCACGGGCTTTCCTCTGGGCACCTACTCTTCTTGTGGATTGCCACCATTTGAACAGCTCTATCACGTCCTGGATTGAATAATCCCCTAGATGCTGGAAGGGCCGCATTCTACCTCCGAAATGATATCTTCCTGGAGGATCTGTGACAGCTTAATCAAGCGCATTAGTATACACCCGCATCGACATCGGTATCTACAGATATCGATATGATAAGCCATATTTGTTTGACTCAAGCTGACGGAAGTTATTCGATACTCACAGTATAATTTACTTGGGATGGGGTAGAATATATTTGTCTGACATTGCTTCCAGTGGATTGGCTTTCCTCTCCTTGGATAGTTTCCGTAAGAATCAGGGTTTGGACGCGACATGTGGCAACGATGTGTCTTTCACCATGACTCATATTTACAATATGCTAAAATCAAAAAACTGAATATCGAGGTTCCCTTATGGCAAAGGGAGGAGTCTTAGAGAATATTCGACCATAAAACCACTGTATCGGAACCACAGTCGATCTCCAGATCTCAGTGGACCACGATAACTTACACGACGGCCCCCCAAAGATAACTTATACTACTGATACGTGGGTATAGCCACTATCCACTTATACAAAAGATCTACAATATAAATCCAGTACAATCCGACAAATAGAATACCTGATAAGTAATGACCTTTCCTCCACTTCAATCTATCCTTCAACATCGGCTCTAGATATCCGGTTCCTCACTCAACTACATGATGATACAGTCCTTCTTCTCCTTCTTTCGAGTGGCTGTCCTTCGTTGCTCTAGGATTTTCTGGCTTCTGTCCTGCTCGAACCTCCTGCGCTCCTGCTCCTGCAGGTATCTTTCCTCAGCCCGACGGGCGTAGTGATCTTCCTCTGCTTGGAGTCGTTGGGCGAGCTCAAGGCTAGAGAAACTGACAGTTAAAAATGCAGCGGGAGCCGAGTGGGAAGGACTTACTCGGACGGATCGCCAACGCCAGCCACTATACCACGTGCGGCGCGGGATGCGGCGTCTTCTGCGTCTTGGAATGCTTGCGCAGCTTCCTCCGCAGTTCGGCCTGCCCAGTCGCCGCCCGCAGGACTGGATCTAGGAAAAACACAATATTAGTGAATGGTTTGGCGCGAAGTAAAAGTAGACAACTAACTTGAGGAACTCTCCATCAACAAACTCTCCGGCGGCACCATCGACGTCTTCGATACGCTCCCACACTACAGAAGGTTCTTGAAGGAATACTTGGTCCGTCACTAGGGTATACAAGGCTGTATCCTGCGGAACTCCTGTAGTGGGGCTCGGGTTGTGTTCGTGGAGCACAGGTGTAGATCCTGCTTGCACAGTCTGGGTGATGATGAAGGGATCTTGGGTACTTCCTAACGAAGTCTTGGCATCTAAAGACAAAGCTGATATATCTGAAACCAAAGACGCCTCTGTATCCTGGGTATGTGATGGTACACCCAGTGATGAGGGGTGTGTCTGGCCTGTGGGTATTGTTGTATTACTGGGAATATTATTCTGAGATGATGAGGCGGTATCGTGCTGGGGTTCTGATGTTGATGAAGAAGCCTGTGCTGACGACCTTGTGGCTCCATGGTAATCTACTCCTGCTCCGTTTGAGGATGTAGAGGGTACTCTTTCGAATCTGGCATGTGCAGGTTCTTCTTGAGGGTGTGGCTTCTCCTGGCCTCCCTTGAGTAAAACGCCAAGGTGTGAGTTCCTAAATAGCGCGACTAACGAGCCAGAGGGAAGCTCTGATGCCAGATGGAACAGGCCGTGGTAAGTCAATTGGGACTGGCTTGATTCGAGGAAATGTCGAATAGTCAAGGCTGAATAGCGTGGTAATTTTGAGAAATTGACGGTTCAAAGTAATACAAACACACCATTCTTGATTTTTCGTTTCTCCTCATCGGTCCACTCCCTGTTTCCATTTCCATTGAGTCCCCTCTCGCTCTCTCCACCTACAACGATCCCACCACCCAGGAAATCTGCTTCTGCAATGAACGCCACTGCGCTATCATAATCTTTAATCCCCTCTCTCTCCAACGCGAAAGCTTCATCAGAACCAGGATCTACGAGCCAACCATGAACAAGATGAATACCAGCCTGTGCAAAAAGCTTGAGTTCAGCCCCAGCGGTATCAGTTGCAGGATGAAACGCTGTTGGTGAGGTGAACAAGGGGTTCAGATCAAGGCCTTCTGATATTCGGAAGATTGGATCAGTTTGTTTCAGGAAGAGGAGGTCCATGTTGCCACGTACTCTGGGTGTGAGGCATGATAGAGAGTGCGTCTGAAATATCGACGTCGGGGGAATGCACCAGTAGATATTCAGCGACTAGCTGTGATAGATGTTCGTATGAAACTGTCGTCCTAGTTGGAGGGAGGATTTGAATATTCTCCCGAAGAATAAGAATGTTGCCTGTGAAAGTTATTAGCTTCGTTTAATCCGTGTCACAATCTACCCAAACACTTACAGATCGCGATAAAAGAACATGGGCTATTAGTTTATTTCACTAGTTCATTAGTTAGTCGCTCCGCTCAATAGAATTTGGAAAGACATACCCGTTGAAATTCTGTGTGATGATTTGAAGGTGTTTGCCCCTGTATGCAATGGGCTTCAGATACCATACCTCGGCTTGCGAGCTTTGGATAGTTGGAACCTCCTCGAGATTCCTTGGGGTCGTTGTCATTGAGCTTTACCACTAACAGGTGGTGTCTATCAATCAAGATGTGGTCAAGATCCTGTCGTGTTCATGACTGCGGGATTAGTATTTTGTTTATATATGTTTAGCTCTCAGGCCAAGAAATTTCGACAGGGACTCTTTGAACGCGACGGCAACAACGACGACCAGATGGCATCTCTGACACCAACCCGTACATTTTTGCGACAGGCACAATGGGGGGTGATATCTCGCCGTCTGACAACCGCGACTCCTGAGGTGGCCACATCATCTCCACCACCACCGCAACCCTCACAACCAACACCAACCTCTTCTCAGAATACATACTACAAAATCACCCTCCGTCGCTCTGCTATTTCTCTTGGTGACAAAATCAAGGGTACCTTGATCTCATTAGGAATTCACCGTCGTATGCAGACGGTCTATCATCGGCACTCGCCCGAGGTTGCTGGCAAAATCCTTCGCGTTAAAGAACTGGTTGAGGTGGAAAATGTGCCGACAGAGTTGGTGAAGACAAAACAGGAACAGAGAATAGAAAGGAAGGCTACGAGGGGCTATAAAGTTGTTGGTAACAGACGAGAGGCGTTCATGGGCGTATGATAGGAGTGTGTACGGTACGTTTCCACATTACCATATCGACCTGCGTTCAATTATGGACACTGTTCCCACAGATTATATCAATTACTTATCCTTAATACTACATACATCCCAAAAACATGAATAGCTCAACAAACTCGAGACCTGGCCTGTGGTTGAATTCAGCTTTGCATGTATGTACTACAAGGCAAGAATCGAAACTCAACCTTGTACCCCGGAGTTGGTCATATGAATCGTTCATAATGTTCTCGTCCATGAATGAATCCTGGAAGAAGGGCGGATTTTTTCATGTTGGTGTGTATTCATGCACATTGTATGAAGGTCCTCGGATTTTTCAGATGCACAAGGCTATTCTTTCTCATACAGAATATACTTATGACCACTTCACTCACTTCATAGTTTTGGGTTTGTGGTACAACCACTGCTTATCCTTGTCGTTCAGTACTCAACATTCAACATTCAGAGCTCAAGGACGGATCGGAATCGGAATTCGGATGCCATCCGGCCGTTTTAGGGTCACAATCAACTTGAACTATCCCTTCCCTAAGTGTGCGTCCTCGATTCTTGGTTTTTATCGATTATCTATCAAGTATGATCGAAAGTTCAACAGATACCCCAGAATCATGTCTACCCTACACACATGGCTAGAACAATTGAAATTCACGTGATCAACTCAACAAAAAGAAATGTTTAGTTGACCTTTCGCTTTCGATCGCAGATCGAAGTAGGTCCCTGGTATAGCGGGACGGCTTAATTGTTTGTCGGTAACCATGGTCGAGGGGACTCGAGCCGACAGCGTTTTTCCTCGCAGGCCCATGTGTTTACACATCCAATCAACAATTGAGTACCGCCATATCTACGTTGGGGCATGAGAACGGTGGATGTCAATCTTCGCTCTTCACCCTCATAATGCTACCTTACCCTTTCCCGCAACAATCCATTACAACGCCCCCAACCGTTCCGCCATTTTCCCTAGGGGTCATCGAGTTCTTCGTCTTCACACTCGGCACCTCCCTACTGGATACCCTTCTCCATTATGCCCTCCCACCGTCAATACCAACGACGCTATCAGAACCCCCGCCCGATACGAATTCTTACTTCGAACCTGGACCTCCGACATCTACAGTTATGACAGAGCCGCCTTATGTCGGCACGATGACCATCGGAGGGAGAGAAAACGAGGGTAGCCGCAAGTACATCTTTCGGGGAATGGTGGATGTGATAGAAGAGAATGCGGGGCAATCATACGAACCAGAGGAACAAACATTCGCACTTTCCATCGATCTGACGTCGGGCTATGTCGACATGGATGAAGCCCATTCTCTCCTCGACACTATCCTCAGGGACTGGCTCGGGAGTCGCCTTGACCGCCTTGAGAAACTGGAGATCCTCCTCCCACCAAACTTTAAGCGGGAGAAAACGGAATCGGAGCCCTTCACCCCATCTCTCCCAAAGCTCATCCACTTCACGTGGAAGGGAAACGCTGCGGATATGCCCCTTCCGTTCACTCACCTATCTTACTTGCCACTGAAACAACTCACCCATATCAATCTCCAAACTGCATTGTCTGTGACAGACGTGATCCTTATCCTACATAACTGTTTCGAGATAGAACAGGCAGAGTTCCATGGGCTAAGCGATGTTCCGTCAGTGTTGAATTTACGGACACGCCCCCTTCGTGTGCTACGTTTCCTTAATACTCTCAAACTCTCATCATCCATCAGTCTTCGACCACTATTCGAGGAATTCGAAATGCGTTTTCTTCACAGCTTGTCTGTAACCCTCACCACGAACGAACCAGAAGACATCAACTTTGGTAAAAATATTGCTTGGAACGTCATGCGCGTTTTGAAACTTCATGGCAATTTTAGTGATGATACAATTCAAAAGGTGACTGATAAAGCGTTGAAAACTGAAGTCGATTTTTCATATTCCATTTAAATTTATTTAATGATGAATATTTACGTGACAACTACATGGACCCAATTATTGTTTTCCATGATATTTTGAAAGACACTAATGTCACGGATATGTGTTTGAGCCTTCAGCCACAAACGGGCGGACTTGAGGGGGGTATTCGACTTTGGGGATAATCGCGATAAAATCATGTCAGAGATAGATCCATCTGATGTGCAGATTTCGTTCAACGATATGGCTTCAAGGTTCGGTAGGAGATGGGGTTGCCTGGGGTTATCAGATAAAGTAAGGGAGTGTATTGTCTGATTAGTAACGGGAGCTTCGAGATCTAATTCGAGGAGCGATAGCATCTGCGGTGTTGAGAGGTAATTATGAAGATCACTTGGACTGATGCTAGTGTTGAAAAGACGCAATTTCTCTAAACGACAAGCAGATCGTTGTAGAAGGTTGCGAAATGACATACAACTACGGCGCTCGTGGTGGTGGTGCGGGTGGGCGTTAGAGATCTCCAGGGAAGTTAAGGAAGGAAGTGTGAGTCGATTGAAAATCGCGGTGCCTTCAACGTAGCCTAAGAATGACAAATGCCGAAGACTAGGAAGTGTCAATGGTCCATATGGATCAACTAGGGAATCGTAGGTCCATATAGCGTGGATACAAAGAGCTTCTAAATGCCTGCAACCCTGCAGAATAGACATACACTCCTCTACCGTAAGCCCGTGATAGAGCGTGATACTTGTGAGCTGAGTCCAGGGTACATAATTCGGTGGCTTTTTCGTATATGATACCCAATCGGCATGTCGTAGAGATGGCGACGAAAAACAAATCTTCCAAAATTGATCGGCGCTGGCCTGATCCCATTTCCACATATCAACATAGGCGGACTCCATATTTGTAGCTGCCCCCACCGGGAGAGTCAAGAGAGGTTCTTGAGCGGTAGAGCCGAATCGAAAATGTATCCTCCTCCAACGGTGCACTTGTCCAACAAGAAGTGATAGAATTTTATCTGCTGCAGCATGGTTGTCGTGGGTCACGCCACCTGGTAGCTGAATAATCCTGATATTGAGCGGGTATTCCCTTGACCTATTTAACCACATTTCTACCCTTCGCACTTGAGAGCGCTGTGGCTGATAAATCCAAATCTTCGACCACAAAGATGGGGTTGAAAGCGTGACATCTCTCCAGAATCTGCAAACTTCCCCAAGAGTCTGAGGGTCAGCGAGAGGGCTTGGAGAGAGGGAGGTTGGCGATGACCCTGTCCGCGCAGGATCTATCTCTCCGAGACAATGGATGAATATTTCCCCTAGAATCTCGACTGGCATACGATTTATGTGTGCATTGACGCGCTCCCCGTAACGAGATGTAGAATAGAGGCCATCGTTGGATGTCTTCCAGTGATCAATGCGAAGATAGTTATCGCATGCGTTTGTCAACCAATCCGCGACTCTGGATGGGAAACCGCTAGGATTGGTGGTCGGAGTGGGAAAAATTGTCGTTTGAACAATTGGTTTGGAGTATATGATTGGCATTGGTAGCCTCTGTACGTCCTAGTGTCAATCGATCCGCACAAAACACACTTTACGAGGAAAACTCACTGTGCCAATTTATAAAATATCAAAACCGAGAGTAGTTGTGGTGGGAGAGAGATGGTAGAGAACTTGACACTCACGGGGGATACTTCTAATACGACCATGTTACAAAGAACAAGGAGCCCCCTTCCCTCACAACGGATTACAGCAGCAGAAGCGTACTTTGGGTCAGCTCAGCAAGTCCGATAAACTCCAATCCATTTCAGGATGAAAGGCAATGTTTGCGTATGTTGACGCGACTGCAATCACGTTCTTCACCTCAGGTGATCGTCTGGTGCCTGAAATCGAATCAACCTTGTCCCGGTCTGAACGGATCAGGTTCTTCCTTGTTCTCCTCATAAACTTATATATTAGTAGTGTACGCAAGACTGCCCAAAGACACGTCCAGCAAAAAAACTTTCCCTTTCGCCAAAAATTCAACATTGACGTCCTGGGCCATCAGATACAAGAAATGCACACGGCGGAGGAAGAATTGCCAATCCAGAATTTGAGGGCCGCAAAGCCTCTCACCGCATTCAATCCAACCTGCTTGTCTTGGGCTCTGGGCTATGCACATTTCATCTCCATTCGTTTGGTTGATCATGACATCGATAGACATCCCGTCACCCACCCATTTAGGTTCCCTGACCCCAACTCTGCCCTGAACTAGTCTACAGATATAAACCGATTCGTACCCAGGATCCTTCCTTGACAACGTTTACGCCCAAGGCCCCTTCTTGCCACCCCACGATACTCACGACTCCTCCCGCTTACTTTGCGATGTTGGCCAAAAGCATTGTCTTTGGGCTTTCTGTCCTAGCTGTCGCTGGCGCTGTGGCGGCCCAGGGTCCATGCGCTCGTTCCTGTATGGACGCTTCGGCGAAGGCCAATGGATGGTGCGTCTTTGCAAATTCTGTATACCCTTTCCCTAACCCGCAAGTTTTCTATAACCAGTTCGGACGTTGAATGCTACTGTACTAGAACCGATTACATGTTTGACCTCGGCCTCTGCCTCAAGGACAATTGCTCTGACGCAGAGCTCCAGGAAGCCGTCGATATCCAACAAGCACAATGTACAGCCTATGGTAAAACATTTCAAATATCGAGGGTTACATTGTGTTTATTGACATACCCTGCAATAGCTACAGGAGGTCTTTCCATCACTGGTCCCTCAACCGCGACTGGGACGGTGGCATCGGGGCCTGCGGCCTCTGGTACGGCGACAGGAACTGGAAGAGGCTCAGGTTCGACCCCGACATCATCAAGCACCGGCTCCAACAACAGTGCAGCCTTGCCACACATCGGTTCAACTAACGCTGCGCTTGCTGTTCTGGCCCTGGGTCTGGTTGTGGGTGGATTCGTTCTGTAGTTCGTTTGAGTGTTTATTGCTATGGGGTTTTTTTTTTTTTTTTTTTGGACTGGGACTATTTTGGGCTAGTGTATGTGTACAGTGTCGGTGTTATCTTTTGGACTTGTTACACCATTGAACCTGATTGAATTTGACCATTTATGTATGTCGTGGGGGCTACATTATCTTCTTCCTGGAGTAAAAGTATTCTCAGCTCAAGAAAAGGATTGAATAGAATTGACATTTGACTCATACTATAGGCTGAATCGTGACTAAAAAGCGTTGTAACAAAATTACAGCTCACCCACTCGACCCGTCCTTTACTTATGTTTTTGTTGATACCACATTCCGCTTAACGACCCCCTTCCAAGTTTCATGCAGAACCCAATTCGGTTTCCCACTATCCGGAAGGACATTCAGAAAGTACTTGTGAAGAATAGGATGCCGATGGCCCGATTTAACCGAACGCCAAGCACCGCCATCCTCCATCAACCACACCTGCATATCATCCGTTGTGTATCGATGGATATATAAATCGCCTTTCTCAAATAGCTCGGCGTCACAGTTAATAGGTAGTGGTCCCGGGTGTGGTCCCGTTGAGATGAAATATCTGTACCGGGTGTCGATCAGACGGATTTTGGCAGTTTCCATGAATGGACCTGATTTTGGTAGGGCTTTAGATCTGGCGGCGGCTGATCGGGTTGGCGCTTGGGCTGGGTGGTAAGAATGAATGAGCTATAATTCTTCGGTAAATTAACTATTCACACTTACGTCGCGACGGTGTAGCGTTCCTAGTAGCCGGGGGAGTGGTGGGGAGAACACGGGGCTGTCCTGGGTTGGGCTGGGGAGAGATCGGACGGGCAACTAACTCGTAATGTAGTTCCATTTTGGGTACATGATGTTCACTTAGTTCGTGATTGTGTTCAACTGGACCCAAAAGTAAGTTCGGCGTGCAGGTAGAAATTATAAAAATGATCGGTACACGCCAAAACCAGTAAAAAATCGGCTAACAGGCACGAAGTTGGTGGCATTATCATATATCATGGACCACGAAGTGCCTTACATTGATCGTAATTAGCAGAAATCATAATGCTCTGTGCAATTTTGCGCCCCATGTCCGCTCTCTTTGGAGTTCGAGTTGGACCTTGCGCCGGACTCTTTCAATTCGCTCACGTTCGTCTAGGGGGTCTTCGCACCAATTGCGATCGTAGCTGTATGGTTCGTTGGACCAATCCACCGGAGGTATTGATAACCGCAGTCTATCGTTTAACAGCCGGAGGTGTTTAACGCGTGCAGCCTCTTCATCTGGATTTTCACAACGGAACCGATACCAGGTGTTGAAATGACAGGCGTTATTCGCAGCAACGAAACGTTGTGGATCGAGAACAGTACCATAATCCTACATATAGATTTATTAGAGAGAGCCCAAGGGAAGAATAAAACTAATGGCTTACCGCCTCAGGACTCTGAGAGGGAAACACGCTCCGAATCTTGAACCACTTTGAGTTCTCCGATTCCTGCAGGATTATCGCTGAAAGTCGTCGAATATCTTCAATGTCTTCTAGGCTTTCATACGGATCGTCAGCTTGCAGACAGATAAACCATCACTTCAGGCCTCCGCTTTATTCTCCGCAAAACCTCGCTCCCCAACCTTCGGATGTACATAACACGCGCGCGTTCTACATTCGGATCGCTGCAACGAAAGGTGTAGTCAGCGCTGATCGTGTCAATGGGGTGATTCAGCAAGTCGCATGGAGGTAGGGCTTCGATCACTTTGGTGGGTTCTGTCTGATTAGAGCTTTTCCGAAAGGGCCCATACGATCGGATTAGGATCCAAAGGGTGCTAATGAAATAGATGGCAAAGAGGAGAGTTATGAAGGATGGAACAGAGGGCTGTGAGGTTGTTGTATGAGTAGGCATTGGAGAATGTTAGAGAGTACTTGGGACTTACGGATATTTGAATCTACACAGACAAAGCATTGATGTGAAATGACATGTTCAAAGGGATTTCAGAACATGTGTTCGGTACATATAGTCAAATTTGAGGAGAGTTTGGGGGTAGAGTAAGACGTCTCTAAGAGCATGCTAGAGGATGGGCAACTATAACTTAGTCTGCCGGCTGTAGAGATTTAAGATTGAAACTCGAACCATCCCCACCGACGACCATTTTGCTCATCGCGCTCGAGTCACTAAGCGAGGCCCTACTTTCGCGAATTCTTGCGAAGTGATTGATTCCGAGTTGAGTGAACATGAGCTTTCGTAGCTGGAAAATGGATGTATAGGGATTTGGGTACTACCCGTTCGAAAGGACCAAGTTGAAGTTGCTCGTGACGGCACAACCACTTCTGAACACGTGTTTTCACCATGGCACGATAAATTGGAAACTCATTGTGGCACTAACTTAAATGTCGCTAGACTGTTAGCAGTCTTAATTGAACTTCCCCACCAGAGACGTCACATAATAAATATCTTTGGATGAGATAAACTTGAATCCTTTACATTGGTCCATAAATATCTACCAGAAATACAAAAAATTTAAAAATCGACCTTTCCAAGACCCTCTCGAACATTCAACTTGTGCAGAAGGCATTCCTATCACGGCACCTAATCCATAGTCATCCTTCATGGAAGGCCATTTAGTGATCCGCAAGAGTAATGGATACAATTCTTCCTTCTAGCTCGATTTGACTTTGAAGGTTGTCTATTCGCTCCTGAGCACCAGCACGATCGGGCAAACTGTAGCCCCAGACGTTGACAGACATCAATCCCTTGTACGCGTCCATTGACTTTGATGCACTCTTTCTTGACCATGAATACTCCAAGAGATCCAGGAAAGGATGGATTGATTTGAGGCCGCACTGAATGTGTTCGAGTTTCATGAGCATTTCGCCACGGGTCATTGCCCCAATCACCGGATCTCCCAAGTATCGCGCCGTTAGGCTGAATCTACGGAGATCGGGCATATCCCTGAGTATTAGAAGAGCATCAAACTCATTCCTATATCTACACGTGAATGTAGCCAGTTTGCAACGAGAACGCTTGAGCATTGAGAGGATAGCGTCCTGTGGTAGTGCCTGCGGGATCAGCCCGCGTCTTGGGTTTGGCCCAACATCGAGGGCGTGCAATGATGGAAGAGTAACAGAGTCCATGAGGTGCACGGCAAGCTTTGTGATGTCGATCTGCAGTGTAAGTGAGCGCAGGTGGGGTATTGTAATTGGGTTAACATCCTCTGGTGGATTCTCCAGCACTGGGTCGGAATTATCGCCCAGAGTGAGTGTACAGTTTGTTAGATTCGTGCATTGTTGAAGCAGAGCAAGGGTTGTGTGGTGTGACATTATCACTTGCCGAAGCAATAAATCCGTTATCTGACCCCAGGGAACAAGAAACAAATCTGGGAGGAGGCGATATTGCATGAAAGCATATAGTTTGATTTTGCGTAATGATGGAGTATTACTGAATAAGGTTATCAATCTGTCGGTGAGGATGTCGTTGAAAATGTAGCGCCCACGAATCGACACTATTAGTGATTCCAGCCACGAGAACTGTAACGGCGATGTTGCAAGATATGGGACTAGGGAGGCTTTGCTGGTTTCCATAGTAAGCTGGATGACTCGGGTTGCATACTTGGCGATAAGCTCGCGCTGCGACACAAGAGCTTCAGGTGCATGGCCTCCAACCATTGGCGCATCCTCGGTACATAGCAGAGATATTCCAAAGTCTCTACTACGTGATATGATGTAATTGCCAATGGAATTAAGCCTCAAGTGGTTCTTGTGAGAATAGTCAATGGCGATGTCCGTCCATAGACGAGGCTCAGCTAGTGCAATCTGCCTCCAACTCGAGCAAACATAGCTGATATTCCATGGCACCAAGCTAGAGTGGCGACGAAGTGGGAGGCTTATGCTCCGATCCACAGCAAACAGGAATATATAGTTTAATAGTTCCGGTGGGAGGGCTTTAAGAGGAGCGAGAGCGACACGATATCGTTTGATGCGTTTTAACAGAAGGTCTCGCCGCGGCGATGGATCCCCCGGGACTTCCTGATCGAGGATATCTAGTTCGTCGTTGGCTTTACGGAGTAACTTTCGCAGAATGCCACTGTCCCGGTCTGACAGCAGTTCGTTCGATGTCCCAGCTTCCTGCTCCAGCCGGCGCACCAGATCGAAAGGAGTATCTATCTGATGTGCCATCTGAAATGTATCAATATTGTTCAACTCATCACTTGGAATATCGATACCCACTGTCTTCTCGTTGTGAAGAACTTGTGCGGTGGTGGCGCTTGGGGTGGCACAATGTAGTTTAAAGGTTGATTTTGATTCGGGATCTGCCGCCGTTTGCAGCGCACATTTCGGTTTTCGGTCATCAATGAGGCTAATTGAATGTCCGACTGGCCATCACCGTAACAACTGGTCAAAATCGTCAGGATTTCTGTAGTAACTTATATACCGAGTTCTCATAAATTCGAACTCGGAACTCCATTTACTCAACGTTGGTCGTCTACCTTCTACTCACCCACCCTAACGTCGCCCTCGACCTGTCTTTTGAACGTACCGCGCCACTGTTCTCATAGACTAAAATTCAGCCACCTGGAGGTGTCCCACGTCCCTCGAGCCGATCCGCCATTTGAAATTGCTTGGTGGTTTGCGACGAGGATCATATATCTCAAACAGCCTATCACGATAGTAGACTCTCGGCGAACCGATCGACATCCGAGACGCCTCGCGCGTTTATCCCTACGATGTGACCAGATATGCTTACCAAGGAAGGCCTTCAAGCTGAGCCTCGAGGGGCTTATTATGGTCCTGTCGTGGGCGTGAGGTGACGAGAAACTAGGACCAAACTAGGACCTTGAAAATGTTACTAATTTTTTTTATCAGAGTGGAGTGGTGGTATTAAAGTACAGGCTGAAGAAACAAGTCAAGATTAGTAGTATTACATTAAAAACTTACTTGTTCTTATTAAAACCAATCCCATCCGAACGTGGATGCACATTTGGACTTGCGTGATTGGTAGACGCCAAGGCGCGGCAGCATTTCTCGGAATTTGAGCCAATCACGATCAGTATTTACTTGTATTGAAAACCAAAACCTCGGGTAATAAAGTATGTCACGAGCTTACTGACACGTTGACCCTTTTCTTATTCCGATATTTCAGCTGGCAGGGCCACCGAATCTTCTACCCACCGTGGACTGTTTCCCATATCTTGCTGGCCCCGAGCTCCAGCGTTGATTCTGGCCCGCCATGTCGACGCACACCGAGTCGTCTATCCTCAACAAGCTCGATTCTGTTCCACTCGCCAACTTCGATGCGTTCCCCAAGATTCCCACTACGTACAAGGCTCGCTCGGAGTCTCGCGGGTTCATGACCGTCTTTGTGGCGCTTCTAGCTCTATTGCTCATGCTGAACGATATTGGCGAATTTATTTGGGGCTGGCCAGATCAGGAATTTAGTGTCGATGCGGATAAGTCGAGCTGGATGAGTATCAATGTCGATATCGTGGTTGCGATGCCGTGTAGTCGTGAGTTATATCTTGGTTTTGAGCAAGAAATGGTCCTGAGATTCTGTTATAGTTCTTAGTGTCGATTTGCGTGATGCGGTTGGGGACAGATTGTTTTTGAGTGGTGGGTTCCGTCGGGATGGGGTGCGTTGCATTTCACCTGTCTGGGTTAACTATTTTGACGCCCAGCGCTGTAGACACTATTCGACACGAGCCAGGCCACTTCGTTCAAGGCGCATACTGAAGCCCTTTCTGTTCAAGAAGCCGTCTCCCAATCTCGGCGGTCCCGTGGACTTTTCTCAATGTTTCGTCGCAAGCCACCTGCATTCAAACCAACGTACACGCACGAAGCCGCAGGGAGTTCATGCCGCGTCTGGGGATCTCTTCTTGTGAAACGCGTAACAGCCAATCTACACATCACTACTTTGGGGCATGGATATGCTAGCTATGAGCATGTAGACCATCATAGTATGTGTACTCGTTTGCAGCTCACTACTGGGTCCCTAATCAATGAAATGCAGTGATGAACCTATCCCATACAATCAGCGAATTTTCGTTCGGCCCTCATTTCCCAGACATCACTCAACCATTAGATTATTCATTTGAGGTGACAGAAGAACGTAGGTCGCGTTCATATCTTGGTTAAAACGGGAGTTTTAATCACTTCTTTCCAGCCTTCATTGCATATCAATATTTCCTACATGTCGTACCGACGACCTACATTGCGCCTCGGTCTGCCCCCCTACACACGCATCAATATAGTGTCACCCATTACACCCGCGTCCTAGAACACAACCGCGGCACCCCAGGTATCTTCTTCAAATTCGATCTTGACCCCCTCAGCATCACAATCCACCAACGTACGACTTCATTTATTCAACTCGTCATTCGGTGAGTCCTGGGTCTGCGGAACGAACTCACATGCTAACAGGCCTTCCTACAGCTGTGTCGGCGTGATGGGTGGTGTCTTCGTTTGCATGGGCTACGCCATCCGCATCACTACACGCGCCGTTGAAGTAGTCTCAGGTGCCGACCAAGCCAAAGGAATTGTTGCTGCTGAGGCATCAGGCGTCAAAGTTGGACTCCGCCAGAAATGGGGTGGCGCCGAGCTGCGTGCACGTACAAAGAGCGGGCGGATGGTACAGCAAGGCAATGGGTGGGTTATGGAGGGCGGTTCCGGGTCACCATACACGAGCTACGCGGGCACCCCGGTCTCCAATGGCTTCCCGACCCCAGGCCCGCAATCGCCGTTCTTCAATTCCCCAGCTACCGGCTCTGGCCTGCCTCAGTCGCCTATGCCACCCATGACCCCGAACCCCGGCTCGGGTGTCGGCCTCGGGTTCCCTTCAAGCACGTTTGGGCCCTCTGCGGGTGGGTTCCCCGCCTCGCCCCAGGTTGGCCGCGTCCCGTCTTCGGGGCTGAACCCGACCTGGACACCTGGACCACCTAAGACGCCGTTCACGGGCACAATCCCGCCCCCACAACCAGGTTCGCCTGGAATACCAGCTTCTGTGCCTGTTACTCCTGCGTCGTACGCGACCTTCCCGCCCTCGCCCGGGCCGAATGGGAACGGAGTTACGGTTGGGCCTCCGCCGAAAAGGGCCAACGGTCCGAAGAAAGATGATTAGAAGAGAGAAGAATGGATATTATAGTAGGGCGAGGGATTGGAATAGGAGGTTCGGGATTGGGAATGGGGAGTGTTAAGAGTTTATCTCTTTGTGTGTTTTTATCCCTGAATAGCACGGTTGTAACACGATTTTTTATTCTTGTTTTGCCTCTTGTGGACTGCCCTGAGACTCGAGAACACTATTATCTACGGCAGACCATGGTGTGACATAAAATTGGATAATTCTAATATTCAATGACATTCGTAATTCGTATTGAGTATCGTAGCTAACATGAAATATCATGCACTTGCATTACATAGGTCGCCATTATCATAACATACATTTACACTAACGGGTGTCATATCTCTCTACAACAACTGGAGCAGGCTCCCATCTTCTGTACAGAGGCTTGCGAATAAACAGCTTCCAGATCTCGCACCATACAACAAAGATAACGGACATCCCGATAACGATGCCCCATTCCCAACTGATACCTGTTTGGTAGAAGACTCGGGTGTTGAAGCCGGGGACGTAGATGGCTGAAAATTAGTTACCGTCAGAACGTCGTCCGGAAGGAGCAGGGATGAGGTAAAACTTACGGATAACGACACTGATCATTCCTCCGAACACGGAGAAGAGAAGGACCTTATTGGCCCACAAATCTTTATAGAATGCTCGGCCGGGTGTCAAAGCAAACATCGAGCGGTCCACTGCAAGAAACGACGGAATTAGGACTAATTATAATTAGATGAACGAATTGAAGACGCACGTGACTTTAACTCGAGGGCATACAACAGAATTTGGAAGATGAGCGTGGCAAAAGTAGTCGAGCGAGCTTTGAATACGAGTTCGCAATTCCCGTGGATCGAGTGGTTGCAGCCTTGCCCAAGTGTCCCGTCTCCAGCGCCATAAACAACAATTACAAACTATTCAAAGGTTCGCATGAGCATGAAAGGGAAGACGAAAGTATGGTGTTTGGACGTACGGCAGCAAAAGAGGTAGCGCCCATGACAAACCCATACGAAAAACAATCAATGATAACTGGCCAAGAGAAAACACCATCTTTGACGGAATGTGGGCGTTTCTTCATGAGATCCATAGGAGCGCTTTCCATACCCAGACCGAATGCAGGCGGGGAGCTGGTAAGCTTGAGAGGAATCAATACCAAAACAATGCGGCAACAAGTAGACCACATACCATGTTGACCCATAAGACAGCGATTGGGCTCAATGGGAACACACTGACATCATCGTCGTCCAAGAAGCAGAGTCCAACAATCAGGAGCAGCACTTCCGCGACATTGGTAGTCAGAAGGTGCAGGATAAACCGTTGTATGTTGATAAACAGTCTGCGGCCCTCACGAACAGCGACGCGGATCGAATCGAAATTACTGAAAAAAAAAAAACCACGTCAGAAAAACGTCTACAACCAAACAGGGACCACAATGACTCACTCATCCGTCAACACTAAATCCGAAGCATCTTTCGCTACGTCAGAACCCGCCATGCCCATCGCGATACCAACAGGGGCAAGCTTAAGCGCAGGAGAGTCGTTCACCCCATCGCCCGACATCGACATATGCTTTCCGCGTCGTTTCCCAGCATGTATCATGCGAACTTAGGAAAAATATAGGGGCACATAAGCACTTGATTCTCTTCCCTGGATATGGGTTGACATTACCTTTCGTTTCCGGGGCACATCGCGCAATGACAAGCGGGAGCTCCGGGAGGGCGTCAATCTCCGCGTCTGTGAGGCGGTCGAACTCGGTGGCCGACATGACGGCGCTCTTGGGTGCGTTTGGTGAAATAATCTCGACGGACTCGGCGATAGCGCGTGCAGTTGTTAGGTGATCACCAGTCAGCCTGGAACAAGCAAGATTTTGTGAGTCAAGATGACTTGGAATAACTAACCAGAAAAACATACATATGAACCACAATACCAGCTTCCTTGCACGCTCGGACAGCGCCGAGCGTCTCGGGGCGGGGAGGGTCGAAGATTCCGGCTAGAGCTAGGAAAGTGAACCCTTGTTCAACGTCCTGACGTGTGAGGCCTTCCGTCTGCGAAGACCCGAGGAAGCGTTGGCCCATGCCAATGACACGGAGACCCTGGGAAGCAAGCTCTTCTGCCTTGGCGAGGAAAGCCTCACGGACGGCTTCCGTAAGGGGAGCAGTGACCTCCGGCTGCCCTTGTGGGTCGGGGACGTACGATACTGAAGAGTCCAAAATACGCTCGACCTGTTTTCCATAGTCAGCCAAGAATACATCGAATACAAACCGAGATAGTTACTCACAGCACCCTTAATGAAACACACAGCCTGATTATCATTATCCGTATCCAAATATATTGTTGACATCCGCTTCAGCTCACTAGAGAATGGGAACTCCGCCTTGAGTTCATATCGCTTGCGTTTGGCGGACTTCTTCTCCTCGTCGGCAAAGGTGACACGGTCCTTCTCACTCTCGATGATCTTCCCGAGGGCGGGCCTGCGTGTCTCCGTCGGTTCGAGGGAGTCAGAAGTCAGAGAGGGACGGCCGAGGCCGAGCTTGGTGGCGAATGCCTGAAGAGCGACTTCGGTAGGGTCGCCAGTGGATTTCCATTCTCCCTTCAAGTTCTTGTGGATTCTGATTATCGGGGTTGGTGAATAAAGAACAGTAGATAGAGATTGAGATGGGAACTGACGTTGCTACATTGCAGAGAGCAGCGGCACGGGTTGCTTGGACGAGGCCATTGTTGAGTGAACTAGGCACAAGAGGTGTGTTATCACTGTCCTGGCGCACGATCCCAGTTGGGTCAAGGGAATCTTGTGTAGTTTCAGCAGTGAAACCAGCATCGTGTTTCAAATCACCCGCGAGCCAGAAGCTACGCACAGACATCTTTCCTGCAGAGTATATCAACACCAATGTCCTACCATTACCACAAGGGGAACGTACCAAGAGTCAGGGTGCCAGTTTTATCACTGCAAATATCCGTAACACCGCCTAAATTCTCAAGAGCATCAAGCTTCCGCACAATAACATGCTCTGTGGCCATCCGTCTCGTGCCCACAGCCATAGTGAGCGTGAGAACGGCGACGAGGGACTCGGGGATGATGGCAATGGCGGTCGCGATTGCATAGAGGACGACAAAGTTGTTGATCTTGAAGCGTGCGACGGAGAAGACAATTAGGATCAGGAGGATCGCGCATCCGAAGAGGAAGTATGCAAGTTTCGCGAGTTTGATTTGGAGGGGTGTGCCGGAGCTTAGGCCACTATGATGGGGATTAGTAATTGGAGAAGGGAAAGGGAAGGTGGAGGGCGTACAGCCATTTTTTCATGTTGGCGCGCGCACGCACGGAGAAGGGACGAGTGTCGACCTCCTCTGCTGTGTTCTTGCTCTTTCCGCTGATAGCTTCTGCAATGATTCCGATCTAAAGTATATGTGAGACAGAGTACTTGGTGGATAGAAAAATGTAACGTGCTTGGGTATTCATGCCAGTTCCGACAACAATTCCCGTCCCGCGACCTTTAGTCACGATGGTGGACGAGTAGCATAGATTGAGTCGGTCCCCGATAGGAAGATCTAAATCCTCCTCTTTGAAAGTTTCGACAGTCTTAACAACTACATATTGCATGAGCATCGTACGGATATCCAATAATCATTTGGCTGCGTACCAGGTACAGACTCTCCAGTTAAAAGTTGTTCGGAAATCTCGAGATTTGAGACGGCTAAAAGGCGCAACTTAAGGCATTATGAGCAGCTGGATATGGGGGATAGACAAAAAGGTGTACTGACATCTGCGGAAACAACATCGCCGGTCTTAATCATTACAATGTCGCCTAAGATACATGTTGAGCATATGTATGGCAATGACGTAATTTGAACCAACCTGGGACAACATTCTTGGCGGGGATAGGAGTACTCTCTCCATTTCGAATAACAACGGCAGTTGGTGAAGATAGTTGGCGCAGAGAATCCATAGTCTTCTCTGCCTTATACTCCTGAAAAAAACCAACCCTGTATGACGTCAACGATATACAAGTCGAGATTTTAAAAAATAGGGCGTACGTGGTATTGAGAACAATAACAGCTGCGATAACAGCTCCTTCAATGAAATCTTGCACGCCAAAGCTCAGTGCCAGGGCGGCGAGGAGTACGAGAGTTAGTGCATTAGCTATAGAGATCAGGTATCAGCGACAAGTCGATGATTTAGTCAGGAGACGCACCGAATTGACCGAGGAGGACTCTGAGGGCAGAAACACCGTCCTCTCCTTTGAGTACGTTTTCGCCACAGCTCTCTAATCGACGAGCAGCCTCATTCTTCGACAAGCCATCGGCCTGTGACGTGCCGAGGTCCTCGATTAGTTGCGATACGGTCAAAGTGTGGGCCGAAGGGGCAACAGACGTGAAGTCGGGGTTTTTAGGGGGGACGGTGACGGAATACGTCGTGCTCGTCCGGCTGTTGAGTTCTAGTCCATTATTGCGTTTAAAGAGTTTGGAAAGGCCCATTACGATCCTTGAGGAGGTACTTGCGGGACCGGATGCCTTGCTATATATGCCTCGCCGCCAAGAAATTTTCTCCAAGGTGCCAAGCCTCGATCCATCCTGCCAAGAGTCGCAATACCAATATGTTATCGAAAAGTGCAGCGGCATCGTTCCTGGGCATGGACGATCCAAGACATTTCAAGAAAAAACAAGAAAAAAATGTGGAGCAATGGGGTCATTGCGGATTTCGGAGGTCTTGGCAGATCGTGAATGGATCGAAAACCTGCAAAAAGTTACGGCTAACTTGTCGCAACTTCAGAGCTCAGTAGCCGGGAGATGACTACAGTTGATAAAAACATACAGGGACGTCATAGGACGTTACGTTTCCAGCATACATAAACAGTGCCGAACAGGATATATGCGTCTTGAGTGGCCATTCTAATTTCTGCGCTAGTGGCCGTTTGAATAGTTGTTATCACAGAATGAACCCATTGGAACCTCAAACGTAGAAATTGAGCATATAGACGAGAATCAATGCAAGCAGGTAAAGATGCAATCTGAGCTCTATATGCGCTGACGTCGTATAGCGTTGACGTTGAGTGGGCGATAGTCCGAATGTTCGGGTAAATTTTGTTTGGCCAAGCGTTTCCAAAAGGCTTCGGCTCTTACAAATTTGATCGATCGAGACGAGTGCGGCTTTGTTGAAGAAAAACATTCGTCGACCGTCGGCAACGACGAGAAACAGAGAACGAGAGCATCGCCATTTCCTAAAAATAAAAATAAACCATGATCGCTCGATCCCAAAATTTATCCTGCAATGTGACTCCGTCCAAGTCGCATGGTGGCATTACAGACTTAGGCACACACAACCCTCCTCGTTGAGGCCCTAGCTCAACTCAAAGCAACGTGTATTTAATTATCAACGCCAATGTAAAATGCCACGGCTTGTCTCTTATAGTAGCTCCGGTAGTAGCGCGACGTTGCCGGGCTACAGTTCGGCAGCATGAGAGTCTACCATGCTGAAGGTAATGAGATGCAGTCCTTTCTGCTGCGCCAAGAAGAATTTCATCAGAGAGAGGGCCTAGCCTCGGGGTCCTCTCGTCATAACGGAGGGGTATGACGCCTCGACCGTAAACCCCCCCAAGCACATGATAACAATTCCCTGAGAAACATTACGCGAAGCTGGAACTCGGAATTGCGCAGGTCCGCAGGGACCACTGTAAAGTTCAACTCGACCACGGCTTACAGCGCTTACAGGCGTCTACAGACGTCTATACTCGGCCCCAGCGAAACGCGAGAAAAAAGGGGCCAAAAAAAATGCCCAGCGTAATCCGTCATTAGAATGACGTTGAGTCCATGCCGTCGGCTTCTCTTTTTAGAGCGGTTGTTCCTGGGCGTTTGGGGAAGGAAAGGGATCTTTCTGATCCTGTGGGGCTGTTGGTCGCGTGCCAGTGTTCCTCGAGCACTCCTCCGCCGGTATGAGAGTATGTGGTCAAGAGCACCAGAACGATCGGCGGTCGAATTTAATAGTGCTGAAGGTTTTAAACTGGAAGAGCATATATAGGTCAACAACGGGCACATAGAAAACAAACTTGGAACGAGCAGCGACGCAGGTGGTCATTTTTTCCCCTACATTTAATACCAGTGATACGAGTGCAATGTTGCCTGGCCATATGGAGGGAGGACGGTCGCATCAGGGTGTTCCTTGAAGGCATAGGAACCTACGAGCAGCGATGAGCCTCAATTGGTACTAGTAGTGGAGATAGACCTACACAACATATGTTCACCCGCATCGAACAAGTACCCGAAATGGCTCTCGGCATGGTTTGCGTTCTTGGGCCAAAACCTACCCTGATACTCCTCGTCTTCAACGTCATCGTCGTCCTCCATGTCCTCGCCTTCACTGTCTTCTTCTTCTTCCTCATCATCATCACCGCCACCATCCCTTTGTTTCGGTGGACTTCTGTTCTCCTTCTCACTACTTTCCTCTTCATCACCGCTGTCCTCCTCCTGCTACTCCAATTTCTCCTCATAGCCCAACTCCTGGTCTCGAGGAATCATCGCACGGCGGTATTCAGTCGTGCACCCCATACGACCCATGTTCTTGCACTCCGTAGCCGCGAACAGTACATTCTGCCCGGCGTCCCACTCCATCCCCACCACAGAATTGTTCATAGTAGAGAGCTCATATACTACACTCTTCGCTCTAATATCCCACATCTTTATTTGTTCCTTCTGCTCCGCGCGTGAAGGCAGCTATGAATCAAATGAGAAAACGAAATTTACTTCAGGGGCGAAAGAGTACGCACTTGGAATCACATCAGGGTGCACTAACACTGCAGCTGGACAGCCCTCCGTACGATTTCCCGAGTCCAAAGTCAACACCGGCAAAGGATGCCTCACATCATACAACCTCGCGTACCCATCGCTACATGCCGTCAAAAATACATTCGGGTCTCCCTCACTCGTATAATACTGCTCCACCTCCCCACCATGCCCCAAATACCGTGCCCCCGTCTTCCCACCGTGCTCCAGGTCAATCGCCAGGCAAGAGTAATTCTGCGTGTCATATGGGCGAGTCGTGCACAGCATCACACCAGGGGCCGCTGGGTGGGCATGCCATCGCGCGATACTAAAGTCAGACTCTTCTAATTTGATGACAGCGTCCGCTACACTACCTGCAGACGCCTCGATCGCTTCTGGATCATCCCTCCAAGTCGCCTCCGTATCAAATTTCCCACCGATCCGAGTCTTCCCCTTCGGCCCACGCGTCTGTAGCGCGTCGATATTCCACACCCCCACCGATCCCTCCCCCCCACGGGCCAGTCGCCCGCCGGAGAGTAAGCCCATCGGGCCCGACCATTCATGAGACGCAAGTGTATGCACGGCCCTCATCCTCGCATACTCCTCCCCCCCAATCCCCGGCGCGCCCCACGCGAACGACTTCACCCGCTCCGAATCCCCCACAAACACAAGCTTCCGCCCCGCGTCGATCGTAGCATTATACGCGAGGTCTTCAAGCGGGAGAAACACCTCGCGGCGCGTGCCAAACGGGTCTTCCTCGTTGGGGATGAAGCATTGCATTGTTGGGGTGCAGTTCTTGTACCTACCTGCAGAGAGGAGTGTTAGGAGCGCGTCGTCTGGGGAACGGTGGAGGCCTATTGGTGAGGGGATGTTGTTGCTTGTGATTTCGCATCGGGCTTCGTAGATCGTGTTGGCAAGTGGGGTATCGGAGGAGGCAGATACGGCGACGTCGCCCCGGAAGCGTGAAAGGCGGCTGGTTAGGGGTGGGGCTTCATTGATTTGCGCCAGGGAGGTGGGAGTTTGGGTCGTTCGCCGTTTGGTCCAATGAGTGGAGCTTTATGTCAGGTATAGTTAGGGCCTCTGTTCTGTACGAGAAGCAGTGAACGCACTCTTTGGATCTCGGCCTAATATAGTGTTAATTATTGGCAGAAACTGGACGAGGTTTGAATGAGCTGAAGACCGATCGTTAGCCATCCCAGTAACTACATCCTTATAAACACATCAACACTCACAAAAAACATCCTTTCCCACAACAATCTTCCCAGAGATCTTAGGATTGGCATCCGAATGCGCAAACGATGGGATGAACTCGAACAGGTCCTTATCCCAACGCCTCATTAAGCAACCTGTCTGCCTCGAGTGTGATATCCTCAAAATCAGGCGCGAAACCATCCGATTCTTGTACCAATTTGCAGACATCGTGCAAGATTCCTAAAAAGTACTCGTACTGATTTTCGTGGTCAGCTTCTTGCGCCTCGTCGTCTACTATGAAGTTGTC
This sequence comes from Collybia nuda, assembly GCA_015584075.1. Classification (NCBI taxonomy): domain Eukaryota; kingdom Fungi; phylum Basidiomycota; class Agaricomycetes; order Agaricales; family Clitocybaceae; genus Collybia; species Collybia nuda. The sequence continues at coordinate 48,568 of MU150359.1, read as the reverse complement.
AAGCTTCTTTTGGAGACTTGAGAGGCTAGTGGTGTTGAAGTTGAATGCCATGGCGGCTGCGAGTGGGTTGGTAAAAGAGGTGTGGCTTGAGTTGCTAGCGAAACGCCCAATTTCGGGATCGGAGGAACGTGGTCAGTTTACTTCCGCTAAAGCCCCCCCCGAGCCCCAACTTTAGCGCGCTTATGACATCGTAAAAGTAATCGTGGTTTTAATTCTTGTTGGTTCATGGGCTTGACACTCTGATTTTGGGGTATGTTTGACGACGAAAGCATGAAGGTAGAAAAATAAAAATTTCAAACTCAATAACTGCACCTCTGAAGTGAGTATTCTTGACAACGAGATCATCACCATTCCCGTCACGGTGCTCATTAGAAATATAGAAGCTTTGGTGAGCCATTTGAATACTTTTACCGGTTCAGCCCCATATAACTCTATTGTCTGCATGATGGCACATTAGTTTTTCCACAGAAGTCATGCAATAATGAGAATCCACAAATCATCCTAAATGCGAAAAACAGGTCCGCTATCGCTCGAACGCCACGATTCTAAGGCACTTCCAAAACCCGATTGGACCTTTTTGTCTCCGGCATTAAGCCGAAAAAAAAAACCCTCGATAACACAACCGATGGATATGTCGGGTTCCACGATAAGCGTTTTATTGTTATGTCGGCCTCACAATCACACGGATTTCAGCCAAGCCTCGAAGATACGGAAAAACTGTGGACCCAGAATTGAATGAAGTAATTTGAATGACAGTTAACAATGTATAGCATACAATATAAACGTACATTACAATCATTTGCATCGGACCAATACTTTGACAAGATTAAGCCGCGCACGTCGGACCACGGCTGAACAATCGTAATCTAGTGTTACCACTCGTTCTCGGCGTCGTCTGACTGTACTTGGGGGGGGAGATGAGGGGTCACCAGCTTCCTTTGGAAAATAGCGATCTAAAAGGCTAAGTGCCAATGTCAGAGTAATAGAGGCACAATAACCAATCTATACATACACAGTCCGTACCTACATATCAACACCTCTAGATTATGGATGCTACCCCTTAGAAGGCAAACACTTCTCATGATATTGTCTTCGCCGTATCAGATGGGTGTGGATCTTCGCATTCATCTTTGCGAGTCATCCCAGCGTCGTGGGTTTACCGTGAGAGCCCTAATATTAATGATGTGAAACTTCTCAATCCTCTCCAAACCATAGTGGGCGGTGACGGAAACTGGGTTTCGGATCCTGGCTTGTTCCAGCGACACTATTGTCCCGTAAATAGCTTCATACCATGCGTTAATGAACATACTGGCATCTTGCGGAAGAGGTCCATCCGAGAGGCAGGATTTTCCCGTCAGGTGGTACACCAAAGGTGATGAAGCGAAGGAGTGGGTCGTCACCCTACAACATTCCTCAGGCGCGTTGTAATGGGTATTATAAGGGTATCAGGATGAGGACCAGAGGGTATTCTTATTGGTATGGTGTTTTCAACTGCATCTATGGAGTATACATCACGGAAGAACTACATGTAACGGAAAAAATAACATACCTACAGAATCCCTGTTCCCCCGTATAGCCCAGAAACTTCCATGATTCCACCCAAACCCCCAAACCCTAGAAAGACACCGCTGGCAAAGGGTACACAATCAGGACATCCTCCGCTCTTCTTAATGTGGGGAAACTAGATAGATGATTCGAGGGTTGGGGGATGATCTTGCGGCGCCATGGTGTCTCCGTTTGCTCCCGCAGTTCGAATCGTTCTCTTTCGCCGCCACCTGTGACTTTCCGTTGAACCATAAAACTTTAAAAGCCACCTTGAATGTACAGGCTTCAGAATCCATATGTTATCGGTATAGCGAAATATAATATGAGCGCGTCTCAACGTCGATTGTTCAATTGAAATCGAGGGGTTGCCTGAAAATGATAGAACGTTCAAACATTTTGGGAAATCTCATTTTCGACATAATATGAGTATACTTAGTGGCACCGGGGCGTAGGCTGTGAGATCGTGTGATCGTGGTGTATTGAAGAAAGGCAGTACCATTTGTTTGGCCCCGCGTCTGAGTCGGTGATCTCGCTGGCTTCTGACTCAAATCCCACTGGCACTAACCTCAACGTCCATCGAATAGCAATGCTCAAAAAACTCGGGAGTTTCGGAGGACAACATCGCTTTTGCTATGACACGAATAAATGATCACAGGAGAAACGACACCCCAATAATGACAGGTGTGCATCATACTTCACAGCCTAAAATCTACTTTTAAGTTTTTACTTGTGCCCAACAATAATCAGGATTACTATATAGCGATTATATTCACAGCCGACAATTGTGCAGCAGCTCGAGCATACTCTTGTCCAAACCCCACTAAATGTCTAAAAATGTGGGTCGGCTAGGCTGTGCCTGTGGGTACCCGTGGAACATCTCTGGCAGCACATTGACAATAACAAAGATCATAGATGCCAACAGTGATCTTCCCCGTCAGCTTTTCCTTCTGCGACCTGATCCAGGCCAAGGCGCGTGGACTGCCAGGGCCGGGGCACTCGGCGTCCTTTTGTCTTCGGCGGTACAGTGGGAATTGGAAGGACCATCGCCAACTCGATGCCCACAATTGTCAGGAATACGTCGACGCTCATACTATGATCCCGTACTATTCCTCTGCGGTGTCTAGCTCCTTCATTGGCTTTCCGGTCATATGATAATCCGGAAGGGTTATTCAGCCTTTAACTTTCTGGCGCGGACATGTTGTGCCGAGGTTCACTTTGAATGTATCTCTGTCCTTAGGCTCTCCAGCAACATTGTCGGGGATACCTAATTTGCCTTCGTGGCGGGAAGGGAACATCATATCCTCTTCAGGACGTGTTAATTGTTGTTGCATATTCTCCCTAATCTCGCCAACCAGGCAAAGTGCATACATCTGCATCCGAAGTCCCCTTAACATCCACTTATTGTCTTTCAGGAACGCCACGTTAAATTTAGACATCGTGATCAAAACTTTTTCTTTGCGGCTAAGCAGGAAGCTTATGCTAAGAGCGAGATGCGCTGCCATGGCTAGGACACACAATAAGGCTCAAAACACAATACGCCGAGGGGTACATAAGACTGGTAGACTTGACCGGGAAGTACTCAACAAGTCTAGGTTCGCAGTCGACTCCTCATCTTCACTCGAGTCCTTCATTAACTTCTCGTACTCAATCCACTCACACCACATCACAAACCCATTATAATGGACGCTTTCACATCTTTCACATCCATCTTCACCGCATCTCAGGCCGAGGACGTCGAAATTCCCTCCATGCCTACCGATGGAGAAAGCAAGAACAGCTACAGCACAGTGTACTGCGTAATCGCATGAGCCGCGCCAGAGACGATACGCTACATTATCAACTTTAAATAATCGTTAACCGTAAGTTCTACCTGATATCTCCCTTTATCTTTCCGCTTACATTCCCGCCTTCCGTTTCTAGGATTAAATCTACATATTGTATCATTCACCACAACCATATATTCGCATTTCCGCCATCATTGGAATCATCACGAGCTACACGGAATTGGGGGGGTTATCCCCTCAGTGTACTTTTAGGGACTATTACTCGCATGCATGCATCATTATGATTATTGATTATCATCAATTACACTTATACTTACTACCATTTCGTTCACTTATTAAAGCCTACACTGGTATTTGTATCGGTAGCTGGGGGAGTTTGGGCGTGGGGCGCCTGGGGCACCGGGTCTAAGCCGTCTTTTTTTTTTATCGAGGAATCAATCGTTGGGTTGGAAAAATAAATTTGTCTACACCATTTTGATTCTTTATGATCGTGTCCTCACAATGAAATTCTGGTGCAAGATGCCAAGAATTACCCCAGTCGGTGGTCTTTGTAAAATGGGCACACTTCTAGTTTGGTGTTAGACTTTTGGTGATAACGTAACATTTGCAACGATCATGAACCCAACTGAATTCCGACATTTGTCCTCCATTATGAATCTGGGCTTATCTTATGAAGCAGGCGCTCCTCCCCTTTCGGTTATTCGCAAGCATGTAGAGATTGGATTGCTGCCCAATATTCGTACCTTTTTCAAAGTGGATATGTAATGATGTATTGACCATCTTATCAGAGAAACTTCAAGATCTGGTATGCAGTTGGCCGTGCCAGGCGGGTTGTCAGGAGCAACGCGCGACGCGAAGCGTCACGTGAAGCTTATTGTAACGAAAACGTGACCTCTTACCCTATACCCTGATACGCTCATTTATCTCCTCTCGTTTCATGCCCCTTTTCGTCCTTCAAACGCTTCTACTCATATTTCGTCGCACTCTCGTGTTGCCCCTCCCCTCGTTTGCTCCGAGTTATCCCGACCCGCTTTACTTGGCTGTTTCAATGCTCTTTTAGTACATACTTGTTTACCTATTAAGTGATATAGCCATTGCAATGCATGGCCAGTCCGAGTTCTATGATGAAAAATGTAAGTGCAAAATTAAGATTAGAAATAGATGATAAATATTCAGGCATGGTCATAAAATGCAGAAACAGTA
>MU150359.1:0-37837 GCA_015584075.1 Collybia nuda | reverse complement strand
TAGACCTCAAAGAAGATTTTATCCTGAGAGATTGCAAACTATATCCCATTAGCCCAGCAGAACAGGAACATCTCAATGAGTTTATTAATGAAAATCTTCGAAAAGGCTACATCTGCCCTGTTACAGCTGTTGGGTCTTATCCTCTAGATCAAGACCTAATCAATCGGTTCAATGAGACCGTCGACGATAAGTCTGATGTCTATAGACTTCCTGATATAAAGGACAAGTCTGTCTTCTGGATCTGAGATGCACTACCCCCTTCTAAGGCAAGTAGGATCGAGCTGAGTGTTGAGTTGTAGAGAATAAGGTATATTCAGCTAGGTCAAGCTGAGGACTATCTACTACATTGTTTGGTATATATATAGGTTATAAAAGAAGCATGATGAGTAATGCTTCTGAGAGGGATAAGCGCTATTGGTAGTTATAAATGAAGCGCTGAATAATAATGGGAAAGTTAGATGTAATAATAGGATCGGTGGGAATGGAATGGAGGGAAAGAAGATGTAGGGGAAAAAGATAGTCTGAAGGTTAGATAGTATAAGATAAGATAAGATAAAGAAAGGAAAAGAGAAACCGTAACACCGGCCTCTTGACAAGGACTTGCAGAGACATTCAAAGAATGTGCTCTGGCAGGTACAGCAACACTAGGGTTGCTATTCTCCCTCACCATTGGACAATCAACATCACGAGGTGAAGGGGGTCGTGAGGCCACAACATCACTATTATTGGATAAGATAAGATAGTGAAAGGAAAAGAGAAACTATAACATTACCCCCTCTCTATCTTTGAAGCTCCCAGCTTCAATACTCATCATAGGATTCACCTGTAATGTTAGCTTCTGCCTCTGGACCTAGGTACAAGTCTCCGGAGAACCCATAATCAAAATGATTAGAGGTTACCATGCAAGGTCTTTGTGGGCAGTCAGGGTAGATGTGGCCAGGTGCTGGTTGACGGCATTGAATACAGCGGTATAGTGAGCATTCATAAAGTGAGTGCCCAAAGTTGTGGCATCTTGGACATGCAATCCTAATCCTTCCTACTTGGCGCAGCTGAGGGCTGGTCGTGATGTCGGTGGGGTTGGGTTGGCTGCCAATATGGTTCAATGGTCTAGCCATGAATTGGGTTGTTTTCCTTTTGGTTGGTTTGGACACACTGGTCTTATGTGTGCATCTTCCGTTCATGTGGTTAAGGACGTCCTTTGTTGTTGGAGGCATGGGCATTGGAGGTGTGGGTTTGCTGGGAGGTGTAGGCGGCGGCAAGGATGAGAAGGGTGGTGGCGAGGAAGAAGGGATTTGAAAAAATGGGGCAGCAGCTAGGAGTTTGGGGGTGTTGGGTGTCTCGTATGGTGGGGAGTTCAAGGCGTGGGCAAAGGTGATTGGGGATGGAGGTGGCAATGGTGTTTCGCTTTGTGGGGGGATGATGGGGTGTGATCCCAGCACTGAATCGTTTAAATCAGAAGAGAGTGTGAGTTGACTATTGAATTTGCGATTGATCATCACAGTCTCAAGAACCTCAAACTCTGGGCTTCTAACAAATACTTCTGCGGTTTGGTCCATCAATTTGTTGAGGATCTCATTTTGGGCTTCGTTGCTCTCAACAATGTTGTTGAGCCGTTGGTAGTGGGTTAGTTCATTGGCAATCGGGGATGAGTGCCAGAGATTATGGATCTCGTGTCTGGAGGATTGTTGATCAAACCAGTCCCTGAACAAGACACAGTGTACAATTTCTAATCAACGTTCTGCGGCGGGGGTGATGTTGTTGTTGGTGATGGTGGTGGATGTGGGGGAAGTGGTAGGAGAGGAGTTTATGGTGTAAAAAGAAGCACAAAGTTGGAGATGTAGATTTCAATAGTGTTACTGGCTAGAGGCAATGTCGCTTCTTGTAAGTTTGGAGGATTTGGGGGGCTGCTTTTAAGTTGCTTTCAGGCTCCCACGTATTGTGAGCAGGTGAATAATCTTTCCATTTTACGAGATATTGGAAGCTTCGGCCTCTGGGCCAATGACTGATGATACCTTCGACTTCGAATTCTTCTTGTTGGTTGACAAGGTCAGGAGGTGGTTCTGGGTAGTTAGGTCCATGGGTATCCGTTTCCACATAAGGAAGAAGGGTGATTGTTTTGTGGCGGAGTGCGTCCGTTGGTTGTGTGCAAATTCGGCAGTGGAGTTAAGGTCTTTCCATGACGACAGGTTGGTTTGACAAAACATCCAGAAGTAGATCTCAAGTTCCTGGTTTAGCCGTTCTGTTTCTCCATCTGTCTGTGGATGATACGCCGTGCTCATGATGAGTTTAATTCCGAGGAGTCGTCCAAGCTCTTTGAAGACTTTTGCAGAGAATTGGGGGCCTCGATCTGATAAGAGTGTGTCCAGGAGTCCAAATTGTTTGTAGACGTGTTCCAGATAAAGGTTTGCGGTGCCCAGGGCATCAATGGTTTTTGTGCATGGAATGGAAATTACCCCCTTCAAAAGACCGTGGTCTACCACAACCATCAGACTGTCAAATCCATTGTTCTCTGGTAAGTCCGTAACAAAGTCAGTGGTTATAAAGGAGAAGGGGCGCATCACTCCGTTACTTGGGATCGGGATCAATCCAGGGGCTGTTGGGTGTGTGTTCACTTTCATCTGTTGGCAAAGGGTGCATCCGCTGACATAATTCTTGATAAAGATGCCCATTCCAGGCCACCAGTACTCGCGCGAGATAAGCTCTTGCGTCTTGTAGCGTCCAGGGTGTCCTCCTGGTATGCTGTCATGGTACCTTCGCACGATTTCCTGTCTGAGTTTTATGTCTGGCGCAACGTAGCATCTATTTTTGAAAAATAGCAATCCATCTTCAAATTTCCAATCTGCGAGATCGGATTTAATTGGTGGTGGTCCTGACTCTTTCAGCATCCCTATGGCGCTTGTAAAGAATTCATCATTCTCTACTGCTTTCTTCAAATCTTCCTGTAGCCCTAGATTGATTAATCTGACAAAGATATCGTCCAGGAGTAATATCCGATCCTCGTTGTCATTGTCTTCGTCTTTCACATAATCTGACCTTTGTGAGAGTGCGTCGGACTGTATCATTTTGGTGCCAGGGGTGTGTACAAGTTTCAGATCAAATTGTGAGAGGAATAGACTCCAACCTGCTTGGCGTCGGTTGAGTTTCTGGGCTGTCCTGAAGTATGTGAGGTTCTTATGATCAGATAGTACAACAGTTGGGAATTGTGATCCTTCTAGATAGTGTCGCCAAGTTTTCAGTGCTCTGATTATTCCAAGGAGCTCTCGATTGTAGATCTCATAGTTTTGTTCAGTTTCTGTGAAGGAGTGGGAGATATACCTGCACGGGTGCCATTCTCCGTTCTGATCCTGTTGTTGTAAGACTGCTCCCGTGGCCCATTTTGAGGCGTCTGATTCAATGTGGAAGGGTTTACTTTTGTCCGGCATCATTAACACAGGTGACTTCAGGAATCTTTGTTTCAGGGTGTCGAAGGCGTCTTGACATTCCTCTGTCCATTTAAAGTCTATATCTTTTCGTGTGAGACTTGTCAATGGTTTGGTGATGTCGGCGTAGTGTCCAATGAATTTCCGATAGAAGTTTGCAAAGCCTAAGAATGATCTAACTTGTTTGACTGTGGCGGGGATGGGCCAGTCTTTGATTCCTGCAAGTTTAGTGGGTTCCATGCCGATCTCATTTTCCCTGATAATAAGCCCAAGGTATTCAACCTCTGTGGCTTCAAATGTACATTTGTCAAGGTTTAAATATAGGTCATTTATCTTTAGCTTTTCCAGGACCTGCATCGTTTTCTTGCGGAGATCATCAATATTGTCTGAGAACACCAGGATGTCGTCCATGTATATCAGGATCCACCCTTCATCCAATTCTACCATGTATATTTTGTTCATCATGTTTTGGAAGGTTGCTGGTGAGTTGCATAGGCCAAAAAACATGACTAGGGGTTCGAAGAGTCCTCGATTTGTCTTGAATGCTGCCTTCCACTGATCTCCATCTTTGATCCGCACATTGTTGTAACCCCATCGGAGGTCTAACTTGGTGAAGTATTTAGACCCTTTCAGTTTATCCAGTAGTTCACCAATAAGAGGCAATGGGTAGGCGTTCTTTATGGTTCCTTCATTCAATTTCTGATAGTCTTGGGTGGGGCAGAGTTTGGCTGCGTCTTTCTTTGACACAAAGAAGAATGGTGATGCTTGTGGTGACTTTGAGGGGCGGATGTAGCCTTTTCAAAGATTCTTGTTGATAAACTCGTTGAGATGTTCCTGTTCTGCTGGACTGATTGGGTATAGTTTGCAGTCTTTTGGAATGAAATCTTCCTTAAGTTCTATGGCGTGATCCCAAGGCTGTTTCATTGGCATCCGTTCTGAGGTTTCCTTGTCAAAGACCGAGGCATACTCCTTATAGAACTCCGGTAGTACTGTCTTTGGTTTCTGTTCTTCTGTTTTGTGTTCTAGTCCCTGTGATATTGATGTCTTTGCCCTTATCCAAATTTCCTCATCTTCTTCATCTGGGTAGATGTACGCCCGACAGAGTTCGATGTCTTCCTCATCGTCAAGGTCAATCAAAATTGGTTCTTTTTCGCTGAGGGGCAGGTTGCAAGGCTGTTCTTCCAGGTAGAGTTTGTTGGTTTCTTTGATTGTGGCTTTTGGGTGTCGTTTGATCTGTCAGATCTCAATATGTTTTTGAATGGCTTCTGAGAGGACACCTTTGCGCATGCTTGGTCCAAAATCTAGTGTTCCTTTCTCCCAATCTATTTTAGGATTGTGCCGTTTTAACCATGGTAGCCCGAGGATAATTGATTCCTTTCCTAGACCACTGACAAGCAATCAGATTCTGAATTCTTCTTCTCCAATGCAAATCTTGGTCCATACGCAATCTGTGATGCTTCCAGCCTGGTTTAATGTTCCATCTACATTTCTAACTGGGATGTGCTTTTGGAGGGGTGTGGTTTTGATGTTGTTCTTTTCGACCAAAGTTTTATCAATGAAAATCCCTGCTGCTCCGCAGTCAATTAGTCCGGTGGTTTGGGTTTCAATGCTTTTCTGTCCTTCAATCACGGTAATAGGAATCGATAATGATTGTTGATTCATGTGTCCTACTATTACAGGTGATATCCAAGCAGTCGGGGCAAGATCTGATGTCGGTGCAGGTCGCCGTTTTAAAAACCCTCCTCTTCCATGTTCTTGATAACTACTTCTTTCTCTTCTTTGTCTAAGTCGGCAATCAAGGCGTGTATCTTCTGGTAGGCATCTTTGCCTTTCATTGGGACCCTGACTGGGGTCGGGGTATTAAAGTTTGTTCCATTGCGGTGATCCGCAGCTCTATGTCTGTATTGATGGCATTCAAAGCATAACCCCTTTTTCATGTGCTCGGTTCGCTGATTGGTGGTTAAGCGATCTATGTCCATTGCATTTGGATTGGTTCTGGAGATGTATCGGGGTGCGTTGTCTCTGTTACGCTTTTTCATTCTTTACCATATGATGCTCCTTTTTCTATTATCAACTGACTATCTACATATGACACCTTATTCTATTTACGTCCATATGTTCACACACATAGTCATCATCTTAGTCATATACCCAGTAGCGTAATTCCCTCATCATACGCTTACTCATTGCTGACTCATTTGATTTCTCATTTATACTTACTCATCTCATTCAGACTTTGTATATATAGCCGTCGTTTAGCTTAGATAGTCTTCAGCTTGACCTGGCTAATACAACACTCTCAATCTCATTGATCTTGACGCAAACTTGATCTCACTCGCCTAAGAAGGGGGTGAAGCATCTTTAGGCTCATACGACTTAGACTCTACCTTAGTATCAGGGAGTCTATTGACTTGCGTCTTAGCTGAATAGCTGACGTAACAGGCTGACTTGGACATTTAGACGCACGACAAGCGTTCTAGCTTAACAAAAGGTCAAGGTGACGAATCCACCAACTCAAAGAAGTTTAGGTGCACCAATCAATTTCACAGACTACAGATCAGACACAGAATCAGAAGACACTACACTGACACAGACCTATTTTTCAGACACAGAAACAGAAGGAGAATTATACAATATGGGCACAACAGCAATGGCAGTACTGGCCCCAGCCCCAGCTCCCATTACACAGAGCACACGCAGAGAAATCAAAATCCATGCCCCAAATGATTTTGATGGAAGCCAAAACACGACGAAGGCATTTCTACTCAATTGCCGAATGTACATGAAGATGAACCAAGATATATATAATACTCATGCAAAACAGATTATATTCATTCTATCCTATATGAGAGGAGGAACCGCAGGACCTTGGAAGGAACAGTGGTGGGCATTGAATGGAGATCAAGTCAATCAGAAGAACGTCAATACATTCATCACAGACATCGAACAATCCTTCTCACCCTCAGATGAAGAAGGAGATGCGAGAGCAAATTTGAGAACCTTACAGATGAAGGGGGGCATGACAGCCAATGAATACAATATGGAATTCAACACCCAAGCAGCCAGAAGTGGCATCACAGAAGACAAAGCCCTGATTGAATACTATATGACAGGATTACCCAATCCTCTACGAGAAAAGATCTTAACAGCAGACAATCCACCGTCCACCATAAAGGAATGGTGTGACAAAGCATCTAAATACGATAACAATTACCAATGAGCTAAAGAAATTGCAGCTCATCTCAGAGGGAACAGCGGCAATAGCAATACCGCTAAGAAATACAGTTTCAGAAGGAATACTCCTGCAGGTCCACGACAACTTCCGAACTACGATCCTAATGCCATGGACGTAGATCGCCTCGAAATCAACAGACTTTCCATACAGGAAAAAGATGAACATTTCAAGAGAGGATTATGCTTCGAATGTCACCAACCAGGACATTGAGCCGCTGCTCATAGAACCGGAACAACCACTTATCAACCAAAGAAAGAAGAAGTAAAGAAAACCCCATATCAGAACATCCGAGCCATCTTGGTGGAATTAGGAGATGAAGAAAGGAATGTCACTCTTGACCAAATGGAGAAAGAGGGTTTTTAAAGCGGCAGACTACCTCGACGTTAGTACCTGCCCCATCTGTCACAATATCACCTGTAATTTTAGGAGAAATGAAATCTCAATCACTATTGCTTCCTATTATGGTGATCGGAAACGTCAAAATTCCTATAATGGGATTAATTGACTGCGGAGCTGGAGGAACATTTGTCAACAAAGAATTTATCAAACAACATGACTTACAAACTGTACCATTATGGAAAACTATCCCAGTTCAAAACGCAGACGGAACGCAAAACCAAGCAGGACATATCAAAGAATGTATCTGGATGAAAATACGGATTGGAGATGAAGAAGTCAATACAAGATTCTTAGTCAGCAGAATTGGCAAGGAAAACATTATTTTAGGATTACCCTGGTTAAAACGACATAATCCAAAAATAGATTGGGAAAAAGGAACAATAGACTTCCCCTCGGACATAAAGAAGGAAAGACTATCCAAAACCCTCCGAAGACAATTTGAAACTCAGTCAACTTTACCACTGGCCAAATAACACAATCAACCATTGGACAATAGAATAACTGAAGAAGAAGAAGACGAAACAGGCATTAATCTCCTTCGAGCTTACATCAACCCAGACGAAGAAAATGAAATCTGGATAAATGCAAAAACTTCTATCGCTCAAGAATTAGAACACAAAGCAGAAGAAAAAGCCAAACAAGAATTACCAGAATTCTACAAAGAATATGCTTCGGTTTTTGACAAAGAAACATCGGAATGAATGCCAACCAGGAAGCCATGGGATCATGCTATTGATCTAAAACCCGACTTCATTCCAAAAGATTGCAAAATCTATCCCATGAGCCCAATGGAACAGGAGAAATTAGATGAATTCATAAACGAGAATTTACGGAAAGGATACATTTGACCATCTAAATCACCACAAGCGTCACCATTCTTTTTCATTGCAAAAAAGGATTCATCTAAACTCAGGCCAACACAAGATTATCAAAGATTAAACGAAGGAACAATAAAGAACGCATATCCACTACCCCTCGTCAGCGAACTTCTAGACAAACTGAAAGGAGCAAAATATTTCACCAAACTTGATCTAAGATGGGGATATAACAATGTACGAATCAAAGAAGGTGATCAATGGAAAGCAGCCTTTAAAACCAACAGAGGACTCTTCGAACCAGAAGTTATGTTCTTCGGATTATGCAACTCCCCAGCCACATTCCAGAACATGATGAACGAAATATATCTGGTGGAATTAGAAGAAGGATGGATACTAATCTACATTGATGACATCCTGATCTTCTCTGATAATCTAGATGATCTACGACAGAAAACCCTCGGAGTTTTGAAGAAACTAAAGGAGAACGATCTATATCTCAATTTAGACAAATGCAGCTTTGAACAAACCGAGGTTGACTATCTAGGACTCGTAATCAGTGAAAACAAGATTGGAATGGAACCCACCAAATTGGCAGGAATGGCAGAATGGCCCATCCCCTCTACAGTAAAACAGGTACGATCCTTTTTAGGATTTGCTAACTTCTATAGGAAATTCATAGGACATTACACGGACATTACTAAACCATTGACCAATCTGACTCGAAAAGACATTGAATTCAACTGGACAGAAGAATGTCAAATCGCATTCGATACCTTACGACACGAATTCTTAAAATCCCCGGTATTACGAATGCCTGACAAGACACAACCCTTCCATATAGAATCAGATGCCTCCAAATGGGCAACAGGCGCAGTATTAAGACAACAAGATGAAAATGGAGATTGGCACCCATGCAGATACATTTCACATTCTTTCACAGAAACCGAAAGAAATTATGAAATCTTTGACAGAGAACTCCTCGGAATAGTTTGAGCCCTGAAAACTTGGCGACATTACCTAGAAGGATCACAATTCCCAACTGTCATTCTATCAGACCACAAGAATCTGACTTACTTCCGAAGTCCACAAAAGTTAAACCAAAGACAAGCAGGATGGATGTTATTTTTGTCACAATTTGATCTAAAATTGGTACATACCCCAGGCGCAAAAATGATACAATCGGATGCACTATCAAGAAGAGCAGATTACATTCAGGATGAAGACACAGATAACAAAAATCGAATCCTATTACCTGATGACATTTTCGTTAAATTAATTGACACCAGTCTATGGGATGATCTACAAAACACAGTAGAAGAAGACGAACTATTTGCTAAAGCGGTAAAAGCATTGAAAGAAACAGGAACCCCTCCAATCAAATCAAATCTCACTGATTGGAAGTTTGAAGAAGGATTACTATTCTTCAAAAATCAATGCTACGTAGCACCCAACGCAAAATTACGCCGAGAAATAGTCAGACGATATCACGACACAGTATCAAGTGGTCATCCAGGACAATACAAAACACAAGATCTAATATCGCGAGAATATTGGTGGCCAGGAATGGGAGTTTTTATCAAAAATTATGTTGCTGGATGCGCCACATGTCAACAAATGAAAATCAATACACACCCCACGAGACCAGGTTTAACCCCGATCCCATCAAATGGAATCCTACGACCCTTTTCATTTGTGACAACCGACTTCATCACTGACTTACCAGAAAACGATGGAAAAGACAGTCTCATGGTCGTGGTAGATCATGGCCTTTCAAAGGGGGTAATTCCTATCCCATGTTCCAAAACCATTGACGCTTTAGAAACAGCAAAACTCTACATTGAACACGTGTACAAACAATTTGGACTTCCAGACACATTTTTATCAGATCGAGGACCACAATTCTCAGCAAAAGTATTCAGAGAAATGGGACGACTTCTTGGAATCAAATTAGTAATGAGCACAGCCTACCACCCTCAAACCAATGGAGAAACAGAACGACTAAACCAAGAACTAGAAATCTATTTTCAAATGTTCTGTCAAAACAATCCCTCACTCTGGAAAGATCTATGTCCGATCGCCGAATTCGCACATAACCAAAGAATACATTCCACAACCAAACAATCACCAATCTTCCTCATGATGGGTTATGAACCAGTAGCCATTCCATCCACATTTGAAAAAACCAACGCACCTAGCATCGAACAAAGATTGAACGAATTAGAGAAAGCAAGAAAGGAAGCAATTGCAGCCCACAACTTAGCAAGAAGAAAAGTAGCTGAAAGGACAACACGAGGATTTACTCCATTCAAGAAAGGAGAACGTGTTTGGCTAGAAGGAACGAATCTTTGCATCCCATACCCTTCGAGAAAACTTGCACCAAAACGGGAAGGACCCTTCAAGATCCAGGAAGTTCTCGGACCAATCACTTACCGATTAGAACTCCCAGCACAATGGAAGATACACCCTGTGTTCCACGCTTCACTTCTAACACCATATATAGAAACCAATACCCACGGACCCAATTTCACAGAACCACCCCCTGACTTAATTAATCAAGAAGAAGAGTTTGAAATAGAAGGGATTATCAATCACCGACGCCAAGGCCGAGGCTTCCAATACCTTGTGAAATGGAAAGATTACTCACCCACTCACAACATGTGGGAGCCCAAAAACCACTTAAAAAGAGCTTCAGAAATCCTCCAAGACTACCAGAAGCAACATCGCCTCTAACACTCAATCCACTTATTGTCCTCATCGCCCTCTACATTTACCAACGTCATGTCTTCCATCAACTCCCAGAACAACATTGAAACCACCAGTGTCATCAACTCACCTTTCCATACTCCTGAAGTAAACATTCCCTGTCCCAGACTCCATCGATCTGTCAGTGAAATACGAAGAATGATGGAAATCTCACGTCAAATCAAATTCCAGGAAATCTACGCCAACAAACAATATTGAAAACAACTAGAAAAGATCTGGGAAAAAGAACCCTATACCCACGAATTCCAGAAATATGTTAAATTAATTGAACTACGAGACCATATCTATAATCAAACTGCCAAGATCGTTGAAATGATTGATGACACTGCCAAGATCCTCATCAATAGTCCAGAATACCAAGCGGCCATACCCCTTTATTTAAACAAAGCAGGACAAATCTGTTTCCCTTCCACCACTCCCTCTAACCTCTCCGATTCGCCACCCTATCAACCTCCTCAATCACCAACCCCACTCCCAATTCTATCCCCTACACCAGTCCCAATTCCTGCGCCAATACCATCTCTAGAAGTCACTACCCCTAAACCAATTATCCCTGAAATACCTATTACTGAAGATATAAAACCAGAAATCAAATCAACCCTTGCTCGAATGAAAAGTAGAGAAGCCATCAGAACAGGATCCAGAATTGTAAAGAAGAAATCACCTAAAACCAAACCAATCAAACTCGTGCTAAACCCTTTGAACCATGCTGGCATACGAGAAAATCCTATCGATCTCTCTTCTGAAGTACCCTCCCCAGGTTATTGTACTACCTGTGGATCCAAAGATCATGTTGCCTCTCATAAATGCCCGAAACATCAATGCCCTGTTTGCGATGTATTCGCTCCAGATCATGACTGGTCTAACTGTCCCACACGAACCAATTATTCAGCCAAGACAGTCAAGCATCATATCGATTGGACTACAAATAAAAAAGGGGAAAAGACAAAATTGGAAGATCACGATGGATACATTTTAGAAGATTACTGCGAGACGGATTTCGGAGATGAAGCTTACTACAACATCGACGGAGAAGGAGGAGATTTTCATGGTATTTATTTCTAAAAAGCTGGGACACTTTTAGGATAAAAAGGGGGTAATGTTACGCTTTTTCATTCTTTACCATATGATGCTCCTTTTTCTATTATCAACTGACTATCTACATATGACACCTTATTCTATTTATGTCCATATGTTCACACACATAGTCATCATCTTAGTCATATACCCAGTAGCGTAATTCCCTCATCATACGCTTACTCATTGCTGACTCATTTGATTTCTCATTTATACTTACTCATCTCATTCAGACTTTGTATATATAGCCGTCGTTTAGCTTAGATAGTCTTCAGCTTGACCTGGCTAATACAACACTCTCAATCTCATTGATCTTGATGCAAACTTGATCTCACTCGCCTAAGAAGGGGGTGACGCATCTTTAGGCTCATACGACTTAGACTCTACCTTAGTATCAGGGAGTCTATTGACTTGCGTCTTAGCTGAATAGCTGACGTAACAGGCTGACTTGGACATTTAGACGCACGACGAGCGTTCTAGCTTAACAGTCTTGTTTGAAGTCATACTTCTTGTTGTGGTTGGATGGTTTAGATCCTCCTCCTCTCATCTGTGCTGCTATAGCTTTTACATGGCGGTACTGTCCATCAAACTTGGATGCGAACTTGTACCAGTCGGCAATCCTGGTAGGTGATTTATCCATTGTGGCTATCTTCTCCATCAATTTAGGTGGGAGTCCTCTCATGAATCAATCGATGAGGGACACATCTTCTTTAATCTCGCTCCTACTGGCTGCTGCTCTGAATCTGGCAATATATTCATCCACTGTCACTGCTCCTCCCATCCTGAGGCTTTCTAATTTGGCTCTTGCATTTTCTGCTACTCCTGCAGATGAAAATGCTGTTCTTACTTTGTTCTTGAAGTTGGTGTAGGTTCCCCAGTTATCATCTCCTGCTAATTCAACCCATTCCTCTTTCCATGGTCCTGCCATTCCTCCGGTGAAGAAGGATAATGCAAAGATGATCTTCTTCTCTGATGTGTCGTAAATTTCTCCATTTACTCTTAGGTACATGTCGCATAATGTTAGGAATTCGGTAGTTTTGCTTCTGTCTCCATCGAAGTCTTGAGGAAGGCGGACTTTTATTCCAGCCATGTTCGTGCGTGTTTCTTCTTCAAGTGGATCTATTTCAAATGATTGTCCTCCTATGGGACTGTGGTATTCTTCACTGTGTTGGGGACTCAGTGGGGCTTTGAGTGTGATGTCTGCGTCTTCTGGGATTTCTTCAGGCTTCTTGGGTTCGGGGTTATCTAGTTCGGGGTTATCTGGTTCGGGGTTTTTGATTTCTGGGCTCAGTAGTTCTTCTACTTGGCTGTGTTCTTCACTGCTGTTGTGAGAGTCTTGTTCTTCTTCTTTGCTATGATCTCCTTGGTCAGATACTCCGTAGGTTGAGGGTGCTATGGTGACGTCTGAACCTAGATAGGTTGACGGGTTTTGTCAGCTTGACCTTTTGTTACGGCTGTTGGGTCTTATCCTCTAGATCAAGACCTAATCAATCGGTTCGATGAGACCAACAACGATAAGTCTGATGTCTATAGACTTCCTGATATAAAGGACGAGTCTGTCTTCTGGATCTGGGATGCACTACCCCCTTCTATGGCGAGTAGGATTGAGCTGAGTGTTGAGTTGTAGAGAATAAGGTATATTCAGCTAGGTCAAGCTGAGGACTATCTACTACATTGTATGGTATATATATGGACATAAAAAGAAGCATGATGAGTAATGCTTCAGGGAGGGATAAGCGCCATTGGTAGCTATAAATGTAGTGCTGAATAACGGTGAGAAAGGTATATGTAATAATAGGAACGGTGAGAATGGAATGGGGAGTAAGGAGATATATAGGGAAAGAGATAGTCCGAAGCCTAGACTATACTGGATAAGATGATGATAAGTAAAGGGAAAAAGATAAGAAAGAATACGTAGTTTGATAAGAGAAATTGTAACAGAAATAGAGGGAGAATGGGAAACTTAATGATGATCATGGTGGACAAAGGGGTAGCATGTTTGTGGTGTTGGTTCAACAATCAACATCTAGTACTATGATGGGCTTCCTGGGCATTATAAGGGGGAGTGTCACACAAGAGGCTTACCAGGGGAGAGTGATATACCCAGCAAGTACTACTGTGTAGGGAAGGGGGCACCTAGAGCCAAGTGTATTTAGTCACAGTAAGTAACCTGGATCCTAGTGTATTGCAAAGGTAATGACCACTATGTGGAAGGTGCCATTAAATAGGTACATCAGAAAGATTATCTATGGAAAGAGTCCAGAAGTCTATATGAGCCTGCTAGGACTCTACAATGGTCTACATGTAATGTATCAGTCAGGATGTGTACTAGTATCTGCAAGAGGGGTAAGGGAGGTGTCATAAGAATATAGGGGGTATGCTGATATTGCTCTAGGCAGTCAATCCACCACCTGCAGCTGTGCACAGCTGCAGGGGGCCAAACCCCTGGTTGGGTCCTTACAGGCCCCTGTCAAACTGTGTCTCTGGCACCCTACATGCCCCATCAGGTGGTGCATCCCAGCATGGCAGTGCTTTGTCCCCTGCCAAAACCTTATTTCTCTCTATTAACTACTGTACTCAGTGACTGATACACATACTCTGTATAGTCAGTATATAAAATGAAGAACCAAAAAAAAAAAGTAGCCAGAGTTGGAGAGAACAAGCCCTCCCCTTACAGTTCCTTTTCCATATTCTAGTGTCACTCAGGTATCACTCCCCTTTTACCTTATTTCCATGGTTAGAGCCTGAAGATTCCGGGAAAAATGTACAATCATGCCAAGTTACTAGTATTTTGAATTTCCCAGTCCTGCCTTGGATGGGACATTTACTATGTACAATTATTCACAACTCTTGGTAAAAATTAAGGTCTGGTATATCAATAACAGTAACAGCCCTCAACCTTGAAAGCCCCATCTTCTCTGGTCTATGCCTCGATGTGACCATCTGAACAAACGATGAGTGGATTCCTGTATACCGTCCCAGCGTTAGTTTTTCGAGACCGCAGAGGAACTCCACGCCTGGCTTTCCCGAGAAAGTCAGTGCCCGGATCGCATCTTCGCCAACATGATTTGAAGTCAGAACGAGCTCGGAGACAGAGTTGAGAGAATCCTGCGAGACGCAGGCTAGGATCGTGTCTTCTGCCAGGCTATCACTGAGGAGCGCGAGTTTCACTAAAGGGGTTTGCCGAATTAGGGCGTCGAGGTCGAGCTCCAGAGTGCCGGGGATGTTGAACGCAAGGCTCAAGCTCTCGAGCACTGGGAGTGTGAATTGGAGCAAGAATAAACTGGCGTTGTAGCGCGATTCAACAGTGATGTTCCGGAGGTGAGCGAGCGTTGGGGTATGTTCTAGAATTGGTATGTATGTTGTAGGTTGATCTAGCCCTTTGATAGAGAGGTCGACGGCCTGGGAGCATCGAGTTAGGAGGGAGATCCATATTTCGACGCTCATACTGCACTCTAAATGAATGGAGGTTAGCCTTTCCCAATGGATGACCATGAGTGATTCAACGAAACCATCCAACACGAGGGATAGCCGTGTGAGTCGTCCACATGATCCAAGGAGGCCTAGCACTCCAGAGGCTTGCAGCTCTGGGCACATCGCAACATTCAAATGCACAGCCTCTAATCCAGGCGCGCCGCCCCTCGGGAGGCACACCAATCGCTCCGCAAGACTTTTATCTAGTTCAAATCTAACCTCCCTCCACCGATACGCATTCGCCACGAACAATCCCATCAACTCCGCCCCACGTACCCGGTCCGTCAACACCGGGAGCTCCATCTTCAAGTCAAGTGGGCGAGCTGATCCAGAACGTGCAAGCCACTGCTCCGCGAGTGTTGGGTGCGGGTAGAGGTTCCGCCGGCCAGTAGAGAACGAGGACCAGAGCCAGGGAAAAGAGGAAGCGAGGGCGCGCCAATGGGTGCAGACATGCAAGAGGAGCAGAGGTCCGGAAGTAGTGTCGGGACTGGGGAAGGGAAAGGGTGAGAGCGCGGCAAAGTGGATGAATATCTCGCTGATAAGTTCTGGGGGAAGAGCGTTGAATTCGACCCGGGAGATGGGTGCCTGGTCTGTGGTCACGTTGATCCTGGGTGTGTTGAAAGTAGCGGTAGCAGGGCATAGCACGGAGTAAGGCACTGGGTGTAGGTTTTGGACTCCCCCGAACCCAACAGATATGTTCGATCCTAGGATGGGCTGATAATTTTCTACCCCCTGGATGTTTGATTGATCCCTCTGGGAGACGCGCCGATTGTGCGAGATCATTGAGTTTGATTATACCTAATCACGAATTTCCAAGTTTTTTTACGGTTACGGAGTCAAGGTATCGATACGTACTGGAGAAATTTATGCCGCACGAAATTCTTGTGTTTGATAAGTAGGCTCTCGTCTTGGATTGGACCCTGGGCGCTACATAGGGCATTATTCCATATTGTTCTCCAAATCCGGGTGTAGGTCCAAGTATACAATGTTGGCGTAGTTTTCCATCCGCCTAGTTACAAACGATCTAGGTTGCATAACAAGAATACAATAAACGTCTTCCCAATCAAGGCAGAACGTTGTCAAGACACCCACTCTTTTGGTTCAAGGACTCCATACCCCCTGATGAATTTTAAGAGGCGAAATAAAGCAGGACAGTGAGCGCCTCACATTCCTCTGTAAAAGTTAACGGACGAGGGGTGCTGGTGAAGAGTCGGAGTGGAAAACGAGGTGGCACCGCCACGTGGTTTGTACCGGATTCGCTAACTGCACGCATACATACTATGTAATACGTTTTCAAAGGGCTTCCAAACCAACCTCGCGCACGATTCTGGGCCCCTTCCGACACACCAACTTCAATCCATAACTCAAACCTAGCGCCATCGACGCGATGTGGCAGTTCTCCCAAGACAAATCCACGCGTCTCGAGTTTTCAAAGGTTTAACCTTTCCAAGTTTTCAAGTCCAGGTGATCCATTCTCACAAAGAACAGTCTGTCTGGCACGATCTTACATGACAGGGCGATGCGACAGTCGAGACATAGAGGGGGGGGAGGAGTAAACACAATGAAACGGGAATGGACATTGGACACCAAATAAGGATCAAAATATCAACCAGTTCGTATCTAAAAACGGTGGATAAACGAGACCGAAGTTGAGAACCAGCTCATCCTATAGTCAAGCACGACCCGACCTCGAACCAGCGCCCACCCAGAACCCAGAGAAAACAACATCGGATATTGCGCAGCAAATATAGTACCGAGTCAATGCAGCCAGTATTCTCATGAACAGCTCAGGCCTTATTACCATTTCGATATAACACCGCATACCCCAAGTTTCACGTTCACATCTCTTTCCACCTCAGACCCCGAACCTGTCTCGACACCAACTCAACCACCACTCAATTGCCATTCAAGCCAAATCTAGAAGTATCCAGGCGTGGTGTGGGAACACAGCGCATAACATATAGTAGGCCCAGGAGAGATCCTATAATGTATATTGGTGTATCTACCAGACTACCAAGGGAACCCCATGGGACAAGATTGATGGAATTGGAGAAATGAGGCCGTCATCGCTCTATCTTTCCGCATCGTATTCAAGTGCCGATCTTAGGGTCTGAATCGGTATTGCACTTGGCTCATCGGGAAATCGGCACAGGCCGGTGAGGAAGCTCGTTTGTGAGTGATGACCCCGAATTTGAGTTGTTGAATAAGAGTCAAACCCCAAACTTCTGCACGAACCAACTGTGTTTTTCAAAGTAGTAGATGCAATTACAGTACGACTCGAGAATGGACCGAAGACGGAGCCGTACGACTTAGTAGTAACATGTCCCCTTTATGACATTCCCCTGCATCATCATCTGCTGTCGACTAAAACACGATCCGATAGACATCCAGCCGTGCCCACGAGCTGCTGCACAAGCCGGTCCCGTCATTCCTGCCTGGCCCATGCCAGATGTGCAGCTGTAAAGGACACGTTATATGACTCCGATAATTAAACACTAATTCGAAGGGTTACTTACTCTCCGTTAGGAGGCGCCCGTCGAACCAAATCTCCTTCATCGAAGGAGCGCTCGAAAATATTAATGATCGCTTCTGTGATTTGACGTGCTGAGATCGAGTTCTCTTCAGCAAGAGCACGCAAGTTCAACTCTTGCCTGCCCTGGGTAGCGGGGTATGCGACGGAGAGCATGGGGGCGGCAATGGTGGCAAAGAGAGCGACGATGATAGAAGAACGCATGGTGAACGATGAATGGAATAGGTTGTTCGTGAAAGACGTGAAGATGTAGTGCGTGATGAGAAGACCAGCTTTCTGAAGTATTTTGACACTTCATTGGACTTTTTATAGCCTGTGAGCAAGTTCAGGGACAGTAGGATGAGAGAAGTGGACCATGCGGGATAAGCTTGTGTGGAGCGCGTTGTTGGCAAGGCCGTCCGGAGACGAAACATGATCTCAAAGATCATGATGTGATGGCTAGTTCTCCTTGAGTTTGTTGTTATCCCTATGAAAAAGCATTCGAGTCCGATACCAACCCGGGAACTCGAAAATGGGTAGCATTGAGTAGGTAGTATGCAACTTGTGGTGCCAGAGGTCCGAGAGTCGCAGGCCACCAACTATGGTTGTTCACTTGAGTAGTATTTTGTTCTAACTTTCCCCGAAAAAAGTAGTGAAGCTGCCAAGAGTTTGCGGTATTTCTTCCGTGCAACCATGCCCTGAATAGTTGGCTATTGATATCCGTTAACTCTGAAACGTCCTCGGATAGACATCGCATCACTCCAACAATCGTCAGGCGTACTTTATGTACAAGCAGTGGTATGATCGCGAGCCTTGGCTCCTCCCCCTACCATGAGATATGCGGCTCCGTCTTGGCGATTCTAATCATTCAATTCCAGTCGTGTATGTTGCTAATAGTCACTTCGAAAAAGACACAATATGACGGGCACGCTAGAAACACCAGAATGCACCACTACCAGTTCCGAGTTCGAAGTTATGAGAACTCGGTATATCCGGAAATGCCGACCTTGGATTTTTTGACCGCCAACGTTGCGGTGATTGCCAGTCGGGATTTGAATTCCCATCAAATCTTCTGCGCACTCTGAATTTCCTTTTTGGTCCGATGCTGTACACTGAGGCACAAACATGGCACACCCAAGCCAACTTATCTCAAGTACTTACCCTAATCATTCTCGGCAACCCTTACTATAGTCTAGAACCATGTTGGTAAATTAATTGTATGTGGTATATAATGGAAATGGCATTTGGTAAGGATAGGTATAGTAGTAGATATATACCTTAAAAAGGTGGATATATAGAATCATATAAAAAAAAGAAACTGAACTCGGACCTGCCGTGCATGCAACGGCCCACTCAAACCAGTACTAGATTCAATCTCCCTTCTCCGGTTCGGGCAGAGTTCCGCCTAACAGCAGAAGAGTCTTTGAATTGAGAATATAGGATCGTTCACATGTGAGATAGCGATCCCAGGGCTCCAGAAACAGCTGACAGCAAGAGTAACAACAGGTCAACTTAACAAGCGCCCAACGCGTTCAAGTGGTTAAATTTTGTGGCTTGGCCGATGGAAATAACACGGGGGGCCACGTCCACGAGTGCTTTGGTTTAAGGAAAAGTTGATCCATGGATAGCATTGAAACGGACCATGGACCATGGTCGAGTAAAAGAAAAGCGACTAACATTGAGCAACAGCGGTAGCAAGGTCAGAACCAGAGAGATGGTTACTTACGTTTTAACTTTGTAAGCGCATCATGAAAGTTGTTGTCTGCCATGTGTTTCGTTCTCCGAGAGCTTCGAGGTCTGTGCACTCCTCAGATTGGAGGTGTACAAAGAAGAAACACACATTTCATTTTTCATTCCCACTTTTTATTTTGGCACAATCCATCTGCCAAAATTCCTCCCATTCTCTCTTTAGCATGCCTTGGTGTGGTCTTGTTCCCCTTCAGACCCAATGTTTGTTTGTGGGACCAACAGGAAACACTCCAAAGATTCCAATTGTGCATCTCATTCTCATCATTCCATTTTGAAAGAAATATGTTGCATCATGAGATCTGAGGAGATTGATTGGGTGACTCAAGAAATTCAACACTGGGTGATCCAGTTGCCCTTATAAAATTCCAGCTCAACATTGGGTCTCACTAGAAACCCTGACTTGTGTCAAGGCTGTGTATGTGTGATGTGCTGAGTATGCATGTGAGTGAGTAATTGAGCAATATGTTCACCAAAGTAAATCACAAATGGCAACTGATGCAATGGGATTCAGAGAGACTTTACTGGAGCCTTGACTAGTAAGGGAAATCCTAAGAGAATAATTTGAGGATTCTTTACTGAGGTATTGTCTCTATGTACCTAAACTACAATAGGTACTTATGGCCTTAGCCTTATTGTGCCATGTCACTCAGGGTTGTGTGATAGGGGTTGGTGCAGTGATGTAGGTGTAAGGGAGTGTTGCACAAGAGGCTTACCAGGGGAGGGCAATATGCATGGCAAGTTCTACCATGGAGGGAAGGGGGCACCTAGAGCCAAGCATACTTAGTCATTGTAAGTAATCCAGATCCTAGTGTATTGCAAAGATACTGACCACTATGTGAAAGGTGCCATTATATAGGTACATTTGAAGGAATATCTACAGAGAGAGTCCAGAAGCCTATATGAGCCTGCTAGGACTCTACAATGATCTACATGTAAGGTATCAGCATGGAGGTATACTACTAGCTGCAAGAGGGGTAAGGGAGGTGTCATAAGGACATAGGGGGTATGCCAATGATACTCCAGGCAGACGATGTCAGTATGATCCATGTATACATACTACAATGATTATCCGAATAACTAGATGTGGATTGTCCGAGCGATCCCCTTACAGTGGCAACAAGAAGGGTTCCTTGAAGCCGAGTGGCTCTGCTAATGCTGCCATCAAGGACTCTGGCTCTGATAGCAAAGACTGTGCCTTTGTGATGGAATCCGACTCAGACTCAGACCACGATTCCGTGTTGACGGCACCAACAGACATGTCCGGATGGGAAATGTTACAGTTTCTCCCTTCGGACTATACCTTTTTCCTTATCTTTCTTCCTTTACTTATCATCATATCTCGCATAGTCTAATCTTTGGACTATCTCTTCTTCCCATATCTCCTTATCCCTCATTTTGTTCTCATCAACTCTATTATTACATTCATATTTCACATCATTACTCAGCGCCATATTTATACTTACCAATAGCACTTATCCCTCTTCGAAGCATTACTCATCATGCTTCTTCGAGCCTTGTATATATACCCCATAATGTAGTAGATAGTCCTCAGCTTGACCTAGCTGAATATACCTTATTCTCTACAACTCGATGCTCAGCTCAATCCTACTCACCTTAGAAGAGGGTAGTGCATCTCAGATCCAGAAGACAGACTTGTCCTTTATATCAGGAAGTCTATAGACGTCAGACTTATCGTCGACGGTCTTATCGAACCGATTGATTAGGTCTTGATCTAGAGGATAAGACCCAACAGCCGTAACAGGAAACAGACAGGTCAATGCCTGGATTACAGCCTGTATCCGACTCTGAGGATGAGTCTGATGGGCAAATGCCTGGATTGTACAAATTGTCCAATTCAGACTGGGACTGTAAAGGGAACACCCATTTTCAGTGTCACACTTTGACATCGTACAACATTGTAATTGCAGATCAGAGATCGTAATTGCAAGACAAGATTGTGATTGTAAATTGTTGTACAAGCCGCCAATTACAAGCCCTAAGCCAATGATCACAAACCAAAGTCACAGATTGCAAATTGGAGCTACCAGACAAGGCCTATGCCTCGCATCAAAGATTGCACATCAAAAACCCAGATGTCATCCAATATGCACCACACTTGTCGAAATCATGTACAATCACTACGCAAACATACCTATTGTATCAACTAACCTATTGTTGCAGTTTCTCTTTTCCCTTTGTTATCTTATCTTATCTTGTACTATCTAACCTTTGTACTATCTCTTTTCCTTTACATCTTCTTATTCCCTGTTCCATTCCCACCGCTCCTATTATTACATCCACTTTTCACACTATTACTCAGTGCTCCATTTATAACCACCAATAACACTTATCCCTCGCCAAAGCATTACTCATTGTGCTTCCTTTAGACTCATATATATACCATGCAATGTAGTAGATAGTCCTCAGCTTGACCTAGCTGAATATACCTTATTCTCTACAACTCAACACTCAGCTCGATCCTACTTGCCTTAGAAGGGGGTAGTGCATCTTAGAACCAGGAGACAGACTTGTCCTTTATATCAGGAAGTCTATAGATGTCAGACCTCATCGTCAACAGTCTTATTGAACCAATAGTTGGTCTTGATCTAGAGGATAAGACTCAACAGCCATAACACCTATTGTGCGACCCTGAGTGACGTGGCAACAATAGGTGTACATACTTGCATTGTGTAGAACTAGGTATATAGTGGCCCCACCTTGGTAGGGAATCCTCAGATTGATTTCTCAGGATCTCCCCTACCAGGTGAGTAGTTTAGACATGTACCATAGGCAATATACTCAGGATCTCCCCTACCAGCTGGAAGTCGGCCGACTTGTGATCGTGCGCACTCCGACTTAGGGTTGCCCTTACAGGGACAGTGATGACGAAGATGATGGTGGACCACTCCATGCTGGAGAAGTGTCAAATGAAATCCTATCGGAATGTGGCAGGGACTCCGAGGAGTTATCCGAGACCAGCTGGAGTGAGATCAGCTCACTTGCCGGTGTTGACTTGGACTCTGATGTAGCCACTGAGGAAGTTGCAGTGAATGTTGATGCTGGCAACAACACCAATGATGTACCTTGTGTCGAAGTCTATGACTTGGGGTGTTCCCATCACATGTCCCCATACCAGGAAGACTTCAAGAATTACATTATGATTCCTCTGAAGACTTTTAGAGCTGCCAACAAGCAAAAGTTTAATGCTGTTGGCAAGGGGGAGATGGTGATCAATGTCCCGAATGGCGCCAATGTCTCCCAGCTGAGGCTCACTGAGGCATTGTACTCCCCCGAGGTGGGCTACACCCTTGTATCTGCTGGCTGTCTTGATGACAATGGTTTCTCTGCTACTTTTGGTGGCAGGAAGTGCGTAATCCGCACTCCTGATGGAAATTGAGTTGGCAAGGTCATGAAGTCCCAACGCGGCCTGTACCGGGTTCAGCATGAACCTGACAAGGCCAACACTGTGGTTGAGGTAATCAGCCT
This sequence comes from Collybia nuda, assembly GCA_015584075.1. Taxonomy (NCBI): domain Eukaryota; kingdom Fungi; phylum Basidiomycota; class Agaricomycetes; order Agaricales; family Clitocybaceae; genus Collybia; species Collybia nuda. The sequence goes on along the minus strand of MU150359.1, from coordinate 14,908 downwards.
TGACCAGTTCCATTGGCGTATGGGCCATATCACCCCCGACATTGCAAAGAAGCTAGTTGATAAAGGTTTTGTGACTGGTGTGTGTCTCTAAACCTCTCCTAGCAGTGATCCAGTGTTCTGTGAGTTGTGTGTCTATGTTAAAGCAACTAGAAAACCTGTCTGCAAGGCTCACGCAGGCAAGTGGGCGACGTAATTTGGAGGCGAGGTCCACTCTGACTTGTGGGGACCTGTGTCAGTTGCTATGAAGGGCAGAAGACTCTATTATGTGACCTTTGTTGACCACCACACTCGCTGGACCCATCTTGATCTTCTTTGTGAAAAGGCCAAAACCTTCCAGTCATACAAAGACTTCGAGGCATGGTGTGAGACTGTCCTTGGCATCTGCATCAAAGTTTTTCACTCCGATTGCAGCGGCAAGTACACGGGCAAGGCATTCACTGTTCACCTCAAGGAATGCAGCACTACCCCAAAGTTGACTGTCCACAATACCCCACAGCATAATGGTGTCGCGGAGCATTGTAATCGCACAATTGTTGAACGGATTTGTGCCTTGTTGCATGCCAGTAGCCTCCCAAAGTTCCTGTGGGGCGAGACCACGTGGCACAATGTCTGGTTGATGAATCACACTGTGACAAAGGCTGTCCCAGAGATGACTCCCTACAAGGCTCTCTTCAAGCACAAACCCAACCTGCAGGAAGTTTGCGAGTGGGGAGAAAAGGTGTGGGTACATGTGGAGAAGGGCAATAAGTTAGGTGGACGTGTTTGCGAGGGTCGCTGGATTGGCATTGACAATTGGAGCAATGGCTTCCGGATCTACTGGCCAGATACACGATCTGTCACTGTCAAACAAAACATCTACTATGATAAAACTTGGGCATCTGCAGAAAATCCCGAGGGGGAGGGTGTTACACTATAACGCTCGTCGTGCGTCTAAACGTCTAAGTCAGCTATTACGTCAGCTATTCAGCTAAGACGCAAGTCGATAGACTCCCTGATACTAAGGTAGAGTCTAAGTCGTACGAGTCTTTAAAGATGCGTCACCCCCTTCTTAGGCGAGTGAGATCGAGTTCGCGTCAAGATCGATGAGATTGAGAGCGTTGTATTAGCTAGGTCAAGCTAAAGACTATCTAAGCTAAACGACAGCTATATATACAAAGTATGAATGAAATGAGTAAGCATAAATGAGTAATCAAATGAGTCAGCGATGAGTAAGTGTATGATGAGGGAATTACGCTACTGGGTATATGACTAAGATGATGACTACGCGTGTGAACATATGGATATAAGTAGAAGAGGATGTCATATGTAGATAGTCAGTTGATAATAAGAAAAGGATCGTCATATGATAAAGAATGAAAAAGCGTAACAGAGGGTACAGCAAACTGGATGATGACAACCAACTTCATTGAGAAGTATGTGATGGCTGCCAAAATCAGCGAGGCTGAGGCGTTGGAGCCTAGGTTGTTAGCTGAGGCAAAGTGTCTCCCCAACTGGCCATTGTGGGAGAAAGCCATCCATGAGGAGCTCGCGCTACTCAAGGAGGCTGGAACCTGGCAACTTGTTGACCCACCCACTGACACAAACATTGTTGGCTCGAAGTGGGTTTTCCGCGCAAAGAAGGACGCTGCCAGGAATGTCATGCGCTATAAGGCTCGTCTTGTTGTGCAGGGGTTCTCTCAGGTCCTGGGCATTGACTACTTTGACACATTTGCACCTGTCGCAAAACTCGCATTGATCCGCACCACTCTCACCCAAGCTGCTGCCCTTGACTGGGATATCCATCAGACCAATATCAAGGGGGCTTATCTCAACAGAGAACTCACCACCAACAAGAAAATCTACATGCGCCAGCCCCCAGGCTATCATGCACCCAACTCCGCTGGCAAGGTCTGTGGCCTTGTCAAAATGCTCTATGGATTGAAACAGTCCAGCCGTCATTGGTACCAGAAGCTCGTCGACATCATGGTTGACAAGATGGGTTTCTCAAGGTGCAACATTGACCAGGCTGTGTTTTTTCGCCACAACGGAGACTCAAAAATCATTGTCTTGGTCCAAGGTTGATGACTGCACGATTGCTGCGTTGTCTATGGACCTCATCGTCAATTTCAAGGAGTCTATAAAGGAACATGTCAAGATTACTGACCTTGGCAAGCTCCACTGGCTCTTGGGCATCAAAATCCGCTGCAATCACAAAGCTTGTTCCATCCACCTCTCCCAGCACTCGTACATCGATTCTATCTTGCACCGTTACGGACTTCATGAGCTGAAGCCCATGTCCACCCCCATGGAGACCACTACCTGCCTTTCCTTGTCCCAATCTCCATCCACCACCACTGAATTCGCACAGATGCGCGACATTCCGTATCATGAGGCCGTTGGCTTGCTCATGTATGCATCCCTCGGCACGTGCCCGGACATTTTGTTTGCTGTCCAGACGGTCTCTTGTTTCGCAATGAAACCTGGTCCTGTGCACTGGGATGCCGTCAAGCGGATTTTTTGCTACCTGAAGGGCACTGTTAGCTTATGGCTGTCATTTGGATGTGGAAATTGCGACCTCACTGGTTATGCCAACACTGATGGCAGTATGGCCAAAGACCATCATGCCATCTCAGGGTACGCTTTCTTGCTTCACAGCGGCGCTGTTTTGTGGAGTGCTAAATGGCAGGAAATTGTCTTGCTGTCAACAACAGAGAGCAAGTCACACTGCCAAAGAAGCCCTGTGGCTTTGTTCCCTTATTACCCAACTATTCCCATCTGACCTTGACCCTACCACATTATTTTTGGACAATCAATCCGCCATCACACTGGCACACAATCACCAGTTCCACGCCTGCACTAAACACATCAACGTTTGTTTTCACTTCATCTGCTGGATTATCAAGTGCGGCTTCCTCCATCTCATCTATTGCCCTACTGAAGACATGGTGGCCAATACCCCCACCAAAGCCCTTCCTTCCGCCAAAGTCAAGCACTTTGCGTCACAACTCGGACTCTCGTCACCTTGAGGGGGAGTGTTGGAATGGTAAGGGTGCCATTGCCCAACTGCCAAGCCGTGCGCTCGCGCACGTTGCTCTCCTCTATTTCATATAGCATTCCTTTTACTTTCCGTACTGCACCCATTTCCGTTCCCCTTTGTTACAAACCCCTATTTCTTCATACACTTATACCTGTACTTTTCCCCCGAACACCTCAGCTGTTGCACTTGCTCTCGTATGCACAACTGAGACTCATGCGTTTTTCTAGATCCTTACATTACAATCATGGTCTTGTCTTGAAATTACAATCTCCAATCTGTGATTGCAATGTTGTATAATGTTGAAGTGTGACATTGAAAGTGGGTGTTCCCCTTACAGTGCCAGCTTGGCATGGCAAGGTATGTCTGCAGGAGCAAAATGGAAGTATGGTATCAGGGAGGTAGAGTCACCAATGAGGGCCATGCAGGGGATCATTAAAGGTCTTGTGAAGAATGTTAACACAGTGTTCTGGTTGTTTGGGGAAGATATCAGTCAGAAAGGTGGTCTGCCTGTTCATGCTCACATGAGGTTCAGTCTAGGCTATAAGCCAGATTGAGGTTTCTTTGAGTGTAGAGTCACAAGTGTAAAACACAAGAAGGAAAAAGAGATTTATGGGTCCCAGAGACATTGCACCAGTGGAAGACACTCCTTAAAGGAGACACTCTCAAAATTCATTTGTTTATTATTGCCCTGCAGTGTGTGCTTACCATAAATATTGAGTGGTTTATTAATGGATTGGTTGGTCCGTTTACTTATTGGCATTCTCCATTCTTATTTTATTTATAAATGTAGATGTTTTCTCAGTCTTTTATCATGGTCACTTTATAATCCACGTGATAATTTACTGCGGGCGTCAAGTTTGACTAACAGGATTTGAACACGACATCATTATCACACACTACATCCAACCCACTCTCAATAACCAGACTTTCCATGAAGATCTTCTCTATTTCTATAGTCCTCGCCCCACCTTCGGGCACTTGTGTAATTCTTAGTAATGCGAACGATCTCTCCTCCTTCTCCTTTTACCAGAAAAGCTCTGTGGGCGAATTTATGACATTCTTCTCTAAAACTGTTGCAGAACGAACACCACAAGGCCAGCGGCAGAGTGTACAAGAAAATAACTATACTGCACACGCTTATAATCGGGGAGGCCCTGAGCAATTGGCTGGTAAGTATTGATCGTCGTTCACTCTGGTGCAACTCCTCACCGAGATCTCCACAGCTGTCATTATCACAGATCAAGAATACCCCATCCGCCCGGCATTCTCCCTCCTCGCTAATGTCCTTAATGAATTTATAGCAAAGGTTCCGCAATCCAGTTACAACAACCCCGCCACAATTGCGTTTCCCGATATTGATACATATATCCAAAAATACCAAGATCCAAGGCAAGCCGACCCAATTATGAGGGTGCAACAGGAGTTGGACGAGACCAAGATCATACTAGTGAGTCATTTCCCGCCGGGAGGTCCGTTTCGTGGGTCTATTGTCTGATGAACGAACAGCACAAGACGATTGAATCTGTCCTGGAGCGTGGAGAGAAACTGGACAATCTCGTAGATCGGTCTCAGGCTCTTTCAGCGCAGACAAAAATGTTTTACAAGACAGCAAAGAGGGTACGCCCTGGTTACTCATATGAGAGTATGGTTTAATCAATCCCCACGAATAGCAAAATGCTTGCTGTGTCATCATGTGAAAGTGCTGATATGTTTATCTATTTTTATCTTTTGGCCAAGAAGGGTCCGATAAATTTTCCACTTCCATATGTATATCAGTATGGATGTGTAGATGAGTTATGTTTCGTGCCACAGAATGATCGCTCACAAGGAGTGCAAAAATTTCACTAGAGGCATCATCATGGCTACACAGGCTGACATGATGATAGTTGACCTTGCGAGCCGATGTACAGAGGTGGGAAGACCGTTGAGCTATGCAAAACTGGTCGCTGCGAGGAATGCGGCTGAGGGCAGTCCCCCATAACTCTGGTGGTAGTAAAGAGGCCATGGAAGTCAACACAAAAAACTCAGAGAACGTTGAAAGGTGGGCAGTCACAGTCGCATTACAACCGCATTAATCATAAACCAACCCGTTCCAGCCCATCAGAATACAATGCCAGAAACAGAATGGACCCAAATCTCGTGCCACTGGCCGAATGCTCACACTTGACACACAGTATTATTCAGATTAGTGTTCTCATTTACCTCCATACATGTTTTTTAAAATAGATTCTTCACAATGTTCGCTTCAAATTTGAAAGTCGAATATAGTGGTGCCCGGTACGCCCGAGCATTCCATAGGGAACAAATATTGGCCTGCCTATCCCACGACATATCTCGTAAAGTAAAAGTAGCAATACTCTCATTCAATAGACACAGCTCACAATCACATACAGCACGTATCTCCTGGAAACTCCAAGGAACAAACATGCTGCCCGCCCAGCCGATCAACTATTGAGCTGATCTCTCCTTCTGCGCTCCTCTCTATTATGAAACAATACGTAACAAGATTTTCATAATCCTCCATGTAGAACCGCAGCTCTTCCATGGACGAATTGTCCAATATAAATACCGCGATGTTATCTGCCCTTTCCCGGCGCGTCAAAACTGCTCCAAGAGCAATCTCGGGTAGCGTTAGTAGCTTGAGGTTATTATAGGACACAAACATATCTTGGTTCTCTTCCTATACAGCAGTTTGAGTATATAAAGGACAGGAAAGACATTGAGAGACAACTCACAGCGGTCCACCCCACACCCATGTCTCCCCAGAAATTCTCTACCGAGGGACACAACTTTCCCAACTGGTCTATCCAGCGCACATTATACGGGTAATCATCGTCTTCCTCAAGTTCGAGCTTCAGTATCTTGAGTCCCGGCAGTCCGCCATATGTCTCCAGCGCTCCGCACATTTCCTCAAAGATTCCCACTGCCCATCCATTAGCCGTGCTAGTATGGAGATGCTCAATAGTTTTCAGGGAAAGCACGCCGCCGCGTGCGAGGATGGCAACGTTGAACGCATCTGCTTTGAGGTGGTAGAGGTTGGGCAGCGCGCCGGGCCCAAGAACAACCTTGGGGGAGAGACGACACCTGGTGTCATCGAACGCGTCGTAGAAACCAAGTTGAAGATCTTCAATTAGTGGGTGCGCCAGAAGGAATGTGGTGAAAACTTCGTCCACGGGCATAATGGCTGCCCATCCGCCGAGATGGAGGGTGGAGAGGTGAGGAAAATGCAGGGTCAGGAAATTTTTGAGGAGCTCTGCACTTGATGGAGAGCTAGTAGGTATGGGGAGATGGATTTGGATCAATGTTGAGCAGGAAGCGGTCAGTGTGGTGAGAATGAGTGAGGGATGTGTGAACGTGTCTAGAAGCTCAGTGAGCGACGTTCGGCTAAGTAGGAAGCACACAATGCGCGCCTTGTTCAATGCACATAATCTCCTCAAGTCCTTTTATCTGCAGCTTTGGTATGTACTCCTCTGCACTTGGTCCCTGAGGTACGGATTTGCGGGTGTAGAGGTCGCGATAATCGAATTTTCTGAGTGAAGTTAGTGATTTTGACACGACATTATTGAATGCCTCTTCGTCTTCCTTTGTGCGAAAGGTAAATTCTCTAAGGCGCAGGTCACGAAGGCGTGTCATTCCAGCGAGCGCGCCTGGATTGAACCAGGAGGAATTGTTTCTTTCCTCTGTACCCTCTGAAAAAGTTCGGATATGCAGACGTGTTATGTTACGGGCCACAAAATGGTCCCTAACGAAGAGTGCAAGAGTTGCATGGATGTTTGGACTGTTACTATTCAGAGCAACTTTGTCATAGATAGTCCTACGAGCCAACGTGCAGAGTATAGGAGAAACTTGACATATGCGAAGCTGGTCACTGCGAGGGAGATCGTTGAGGATAAGACACCATATCTCTGGTGGTAGCGTAGGTGTCATAAATATCGTAAGGGAAGAATTGCCGCACTGCCAACTGCTGAATTGGACTTCAAAATTCGGGAAAGATAATGGGAAAACGTGCTAACACGTGATGGGCCCTCTCCCCGTTTCTCTCGGACTGTTTTCAACTTTGTTCCAAGCGGGCAATCCCCTTCATCCAAGCGCCAAAAATCACTGCCACTCAACTTCAGATATATATACAGAGCCCTGAGGTGTGCCCTGGAGGTCTAGCATCACCGTTTATCGTCTAGTAGTGGAATAATCGAGAATATTCGGGTTGTTATTTTACCCTATTACATGTGTGTTTTTTCTCGTTTAATGGCCATGTTCCTTGTTTAATACAGATATCTTGAACTTATATCATTCTATCCATAATAATACAACGACCGACCACCATATCCCAGCTGACCCGTACACTTCAACAAAGAATACAAAGGCCGTCCCGCTATGCCTCAACCTACAAATTCAAAAAGAGGCGCGATCGCGCACGTGGGCGCCGTGACTGGCCGCACCGAAAACGCCAGTGTCAACGGACCCCTTCCGGCGCCTCTAACGACCCGTACCCTCCGCCCACGCTACACCAACAGTATGAACGCAGGACCGTCGCCCTCCACGCGATCCACTAATCCTCGCAAATCGGCCCTACGGTCGAGCATCCGGACCCGCACGGTTCTCGAATCTGAACCCATTAACTCGAATTCTCTCCCCAGTTCAAGTCGTTCGATGGCTCGTTCTGAGGAGGAACAGCCGATCGCAGGACCTTCGAGTTCCTCCAGTATGGCATACCTACGACCGCGATTTCCAGAAGGGTCAGAGTCGGAAGGGGGACGGCCGGTTAAAAGGCGAAAGACGGGGCGAGCAGAGTCAGAGTCGCCGGAATGGACATCAGATGGCGATGAGGAGGTTGATCAGCTTATATCCGACAACGACAACGACAACGAAGACGAAGACGAGGACGGGGCCCTCCTCGGACCCGGTTCTACTCTGGAATTCGAAGCCGGGCCACCGCCCTCACAGTTGGAGTCGGTCACCGTAGACGATACAGAAGAACGTGAGACCAGTCCGGAACCAAGCACGAGCAACCGTGATGTCGTCAGCACACCCGTGAGCAGCCCAAGCCTCGCCAAAATCCTCCATTCTACCAACATCGAGCCGCAAGGCCTACGCTCCCCGAGCCCTGTGATTGTAGCTGTTACCTCGACTTCGATTTCTGCCTCCAATGCGAAATACACAGCTACCAAACCCCCAGCCACAAAACTACCCCCTCCTCTGCCAGAAGCAGAGCCCCTCTCTGAATACACATGCCCTATCTGCTTTTTCCCTCCAACGAACGCGACACTAACCCCATGCGGTCACATCTGTTGCGGCTCGTGCCTCTTCACCGCAGTCCGTACTACTATGCAGCGGGGCGCGATTATGATGGCAGACGGGAATGGAGCGAGGTACGTTGTTTCGTTTCTGGAGTATTTTACATGTACTAACTGGGGCCTGAATTTGTTTTTTTGTGTGATTATCATTGGGGTTGTGGTGTGGAAGGTGTCCAGTATGTCGCGCAGAGATTCCAAATTGGGATGGGAGAGGCGGGGGCGTAATAGGGTTGAAACCTCGTGCCGTTTTTAGTTTGTGAGTTTGGGACCTGGGAAAGATGTTTTTTGGATTTCGAGCCTGAGAATGTGGGTACATCTGCTGATTTCGATTTGGGTTTTTGTGGGTTCCACAGGTAACATCTTGTGTGTTGAATAGAGTTGATTGGGTTGAAAATCTTGATGTGTTGTGCGCATATATCCATATGCTACGTGTATCAGAAGGGTTAACTTATATTTTGTCTTGTACAGTGTATATTTTTCAAAAAGTACCCCCTGTTTGGCATTGCACCTCGTTTTATCCTCGGGTACATATTTTTGCCCTGTCATTCCTTCATTTTGAATGACCTGGCCAAAGCTGCCGTAGCTTATTATCTCCCCAAGACCAAACGCTGCAGCTCTCATGGGGTCCCTGTTCAAAAGGTTACACCATGCACGAAACCCAGGGCCACTCCCAGGACTACTGGGAACGCGTTACGCAGTGAGGCTAGTGAGACTTGGGAACCCCGAGATGGAATACAGCAATCGCGTAGAGTCCAAGGAATCTGTATATTTGCAATTCATAAAACAACAAATTAATGTTGTATATGGTAAGGTTAAGGGCGGATACCCTCTCAAGGGCATCAGAACTTGACTCGGATAAAAACAATCACGTTAATATACACGACGCGACGAGTTACGCGTCACGTGATGAGACTCAATCAACTTCTCAACAACTCTTTGAAATTCTTCCTGATTCCTTCCCTTCTACACACTCTATGTATGGTCACAACACCATACTTTGAATAAACCAATCGATGAGCGTCGTTTTTGGCAAACGCTCTAAAATATCATATTATCATCAAACCTGGGGAAGACATTGAAGGTATCCCAACAAAGCAGTTTTTTTCATTAATCACCTTCACCCCACAGCCGCCCCAATACTGATTAATGCAGAGAAAGACAATATGAAACACTGGAGCCACGAAAGATTGTGAGAAGTATGCTTTTGCCAATCGTCTTCCGAATACAGTATCTTATTCAACTGCGATTGGAAGCAAGTTCGGGGCTTGAACCAAAGGCGTTTACGAAAGGCTTCAGAATAAGCCATACAATCCCACCATGGCGCTAATAACCTTCAAAATGCCAATCACATAACCCGACGGATCCACATCTCCACTCCTCGCGAAAATTGCTCCTGTTTGTTCTCCAGGACAAGCATAGACTACTCCCGATTACTAAGGGGTTCAAAATTAAACGCCCCGGGTTGGCAAAACGTCTGATATACTTGGGTAGATTTTCGCACGGTATGTCCCTCTTCTCCCCAATAGCTGACATGTTGACCGTGGAGCCTGGGCGTTGAGAAAGTTGATTAGATGTTTTGGTTTCCACTTCAATCTTACATTCTGTGATAACTCCCAACCTCAATGCTTCACAGTGCGTTGCCGTGCGACTGACTTTGCGCTAAATCCTAAGGTAGTGGACAGATCCAAGCTCTCGCAACGAAAGTGGGCCTTCGCATTGCCCCGAAAACCAGCAAACCACCAGAAATATCATGGGTATCAAATATTTTAAGTTTTCGGCTCGCATCATTTAACCGTTGTCATTCAGCTATTAGTCCCGAGAGTGTGATATTTCAAAACGATTGCCATGACTCCGACGACATCCCGATTACATTTGGAGATTTTTCCAGGTGCGAAACCATTCCCTGTACAACATTTCATAGATCTAAGATGCATATCTAGAAAGATGTCCGATCTTATAAATGAGGTAAATACAAAGCTCGTAATCGCTAACAGCATCTTACAACCAACCCAAAGCTTGCACAATTTTCGGCTGCGTGCCTACAACTTGGAAGGAGCTATGCCCTTATAATCGCCACCGAAGATCTCAGCAAGCAGCTACACCACATGCTATTCATGTTTTACCACAATGCCCGTGTATTGTCTCCGTCCGTTAGAGAGCCCAAGAATCTAACTAAGCAGCGTATCGAGAGAACCGATCCAGAATGGTTTCCTAAGTCGTTCAGCGCTCTAGCCAATAGGTTTCAAAACTTTCGTAAGTGCCTCAGCGAATTCCGCGAATATACGGTACGCCCTTTTATGTACCCTTTTATGTATTGTGTTCAACAGTTGCAAATCTTACCAAGAACGAAAGCGTCGAAATAAAAAACTTGATAAACCACTTGGAAGAAGACTTGAGGGTAAGCAATTTACCTCACCCCTGTAGTGCGTACTAGTCATGGGTTGGATGCATTAGTATCAGGCGGACAGCCTCGAAGCTCACAAGAGTCGGTCGGATTTCAATAAATTTTCTGCGGTTGACCCTCTAAATAAACTTGCAGATCATTTTCATGAGTCAAAAATCCGTCAATATGTCCACAAACATACTAAGGAAATGATGGGAGATCTGGATAGAATTATTTCCGTTCTTGGAGCCTTAAGGAAAAACGGTGCGCGTAGTCACAACATGGAATCTGCTAAAGCTTAGCGTGACTAGGTTTACCAGCCATGCAATACGAACAAAAGCGTTGGGTTGATTGGGTTCTCAATATGTCCACAACAGCAACTTTTTTTTCCGCAGTAACTGCTACGACCCTACAAATGTCCGAAGGGCTCGAGCAAACCTGGCTTGTTTCAATTATAAACACCTTCTGGCTTTGTTCCTTAGCTCTCAGCATCGGCGCTGCACTGAACAGTCTCTTGGCCCTTGTTTGGATGCAGGCACCCTAGTAAGTTTCCAAAACCCTTACTTAACTATTTTGATAACTTACAAGTTTAGTGGTACACGGGGGCGGGGTTTGCCCTGGATTCATATGTCTGCGCCAGTATTCCTCGCTTTGTCCATTGGTTGCTTCTTAGCAGGCCTTGTATTTTTTTCCTATGCGAGCCAGGTTTGTTGTGGAAACACTAATCCGTACAATGCCCTAAACTTTATCCCAGAAGCGGTATACGTTTATTCTCACCTTAGTTTCCACTGCAATGACAACGTCCGGGCTTTTGACCGTCTCATCATGGATCGTATACGAACAATGGGTCGCTCCCTTTATTTGGGGTCACCCAGGGGGGCGTGGGGGAGCAGATTTTCCCGACGAAATTTCCGAAGAATCAAGTACATCGCCAACGACACCATTGGATATACTCCATGCATTGCATCACCCTCAAGGACCCGTGACAAGCTTTCTACGTGCACTTATGTCTTATAACGGACGAAATACCCGCAACGAGCAGACTTTCTTGGACTGTGAAGGTCAGTCGTCTCGTAATGAGACAATGGATGTCGGGCGACCTCGAAATCCGTTGAGACACCTAGCGAAAATAACAGCGCTTGTGAATAGAATCCCAAGAATGCCCTGGGAGGGCATACCACACGCTGCACCTCGTATGGGATCCCCAACGTTGGTCACCATGAATGGCAGTTCTTCTTTGGTACCGTTTGCCAATCACCTTGCGCCAAACCAATCATCTACTAGAAAATCCAGGTCTATCCTCTTCCACTACGGTACTGTTCAAGATCTGGTTTACTCTCCTGATAACTCAAAATTAGCCGTCACAAGGTAGATTTTTAGTTTCCCTGTTTGCAATCAGTTTACTAATCCTGAAACTCTAAGCTATGATAAAACCAGCTGGAATTCGACAACAGTAATATTGAGTTCCGTGAGTAACTGATAGTCTTTGTTCCCAACATTGGTGCTATTCTGGAACTCCAGGAAAACTATAAGTGTACCCATAAGTATCGACATATCTACCGAAAAAGCAAACAAATTACCTGGTGAGTCGATCTGTGTTTATGTGAAAAACTTTTAACTTTTCATGTAACTGCAGGTCCCCTGATGGAAACAACCTGTTAGTGCGCTTATTGGATAATATTGTTGACCTTCTTGACTCCGTAAGGCCATTTTTGGACTGTGTATTTCCCGGTGGAGCAGTATTGATTTTATCCCGAAAAAGGAATGTACCTTCATCTCGACAATCAAGCGATCGCAGTCAGTTAAATCGACGGTTTGGTCTAGTCCATCTAGTACATATGGCTCTATCAGTTTGAGGCTTGAGACTGATTTCCGGTCTATAGCCTTTTTGACTTGTGAAAAAAATGATATTTTTGAGCTCGTGAGTGGGCACGTTTTTTTTATATCTAAACTTGTATTCCATAATCGTTGATAGTAGAACCTGGACGGCCGAGTAAGTTTCGAAAATTCGTTCAACTGCTGAATTAACTCAGATATGATTAGATCGTAAACACGTTCCGATTTGAAAATATTCTCTTACGAGATGCTGCTGTCATGCCGAACTCAGATATTTTACTCGTGGTGGGAAGGGTCACTTTCTCACAAAGGGAGCACCTACCAAGAAACGGTAGAGCTGAAAATCAATTCATAAGTGTGTTTATTGCCAAATTTCCTTAATAAATACTTATAACGATATAGTGTATGATAGGAGGAGAATGGAATGTATAAGGTCAAATTGATATCAACTTGTCTATGAGATCTTCCTTAGACCTGTGGTAGTCGTAACCCGACACTAGATGACCTCCGTCACATACAAGTTGCAAATACGGTTTCTATCATGCGAGGTGGCGTTGACATTATTCTTGGTTGCAAGGGTAATGTATGCGTTGCTTCACATAAATTTTAACATTTTGTGCCCACCGTGCACTATCAGACACCCCCCCAACTATGGACTCTGCTGCCCCAAATGGACGGCCCCCCCGAACTAGAAAAGTGGAATATAAATTTTCACCAATCTATTAAGATTACAGGACCTGGATATTTTTCTGGGCATTTGGATCGAATGATTGTTTGTACTGGTACAGGTAATGAGCAACTTGCCTGATCAAATTGAATTTCTCTAAGTCTGACTTTTTAGATGGCGAGATTGTTATATGCGATAGAGAAACCGGATTAGTACTATTCCAGGCCTCCGCAGGAGTCCCTGATGTAGTTCCTCGGCCCATTGCTTGCATCCCCTCATCACAAAATACCCTCACAATTGCCACTACAGAGAAGAGGCATTTAAAGATTTGGACCACTGCGTGTTTATATAATTCTGAGCATATACCACCGTAGGTAATACGTGATCGCCCGTTCATCCCAGGAGGGCCAGGCTGCATATGTCAAGAAGGCAAGACGCCCCTTTTAGGATATATTTTTAGTATAATTTTCGGAAGTAATCGTGTACTCTTCGCTACTGCCCAAACATTTCCTACTGCCCAGTGTCTCATGTTTTGATATCCTCTCTATTCCAACCTATGTTCCGTGGAAAGTTCCCCTATCGAGACTAAGTGCAGAACAACTATAGTCAACTCTTGATGAGACATCATAGGGCTTTTCCCGAAACGAGAATCAAGAGCATCGGGCAGCGAGATAGACGATGTTATCCGTAGATTTCGGTCCGTAACATTGAATTACAAAATGCTCAACCTTTGTACATGGTTGTGAATTTTCCATAATCTTTATCTTCACATCGGGCAGCACATAATCCTTGGAAATGCTTTGATACACACTGGCTGTCCCCCCAAACGGTCCACTATTGAGGTGATGGCCCCCTTGGCATCCCGCTCAACAACGAACCAATACCTGATAAGATCCTCATACTCTGGCGCATAAAATAGCAAATTAGTCACCGACGAGTTGTGTGCCATGAAATCTTGGATCCCATCTACTCTCGCTCGCATCGGGGTTACGCTAGGGTCACTATCAGGCAGTATTTGCTGTTTAAGGTTCTTATAGGATGCAAAGATGTTCTGGTGCTCAATCTGTAAGGCGCGATGGTCATGCGAAATTGAGTTATGAGAAAATGTCTGATAGGGCGAACTAACTCACCGCGGCCCACTCAACATACATATCACCCCAGAAGTGCTCCACCGCTGGACATAATTGTCCCAGCCGCTCTACCCAGTGCGCAGTCCCTGTTTCATCCTCGATGTCATTGAGTTCCAGCTTCAACGTCGTCAGCCCTGGCAGTCCACCAAGCATCTCAAGGGCACTGCCCATGTCTGCAAGAGCCCCGGTAGATCCTCTGCCGCCTACACCACCAGTACTAAGGCTCTCGAGAGTTTTCAGGGATAGAACATTTCCGAGCGCAAGGAGGGTGACGTTGAACATATCCGCTGTCAAATGGCGGAGATTGGGGAGGGCACCAGGGCCAAGGGATACCTCGGGGGACATACGGCAGTAGGTTGGTATTCTATAGGAGCCCGGAAAGTCGAGACGGAGAATTTCGATAAACGGGTGTGCAATCAGGAAGGTAGTGAGAGCAGCACCAACAGGGACCGAGGAGTCCCAGCCGCCGAGGTGGAGTGTGGAGAGGCCACTTCAGTCACCCCCCCTGACCTGTAATGTTATTAACATTAATTCCATAGAAAATATGTTAATAACATTACAAGGTCACCAGGTCAGGTAGGT
>MU150358.1:62559-83651 GCA_015584075.1 Collybia nuda | reverse complement strand
CCTATTTCGAATGTTCAATATTGAAATGCAAGGTAACCATAGTAAGCGCGGTATATTTACGTTACAACAACATCGGACGACAAGCTGTAACCTGGCGTTTCGATATTGAACCTACAAATAGGGTACAGTTGTCGTCATCTCCAACCTTTCTAACTTACTCACAATGCCACACAAGAAACAAACCTCCTGCCCTCTTACAAAATCCTGCACGTGAATACATGCATCACTCATAATGACTCGTGACGAGAAATTTAGAGGTGAGGCCCATATGCTTGTAATATTTCTATTTTGGCCGCGCGTCCTTGCACAGCACTCGGCATGGGAACGGGCACGCGTCACGTACCCGAAGTATTGTGTACTGCCCCGGAATGAAGCTCCCCTGACGAATATTTCTACCTTTGTACAAATGCCACTGTTGAAGTTCGCCGTTACACAGCCTGCAAGTAATTGGCACTGCATCAGGGTGTAGGTCTGTCTCTATTCCTATGGTTACCGGCCCCAGTGTGAAGCCCTATGTTGGTTTCGAACGGGGCCTCAACATTGTCAATGGATGCTCAAAATTCAACCATATAGCCTTAGGGGGTGTAATTAACAACCCCGCACCCCGAGTTGTTAGAAATGGTTACCCGCACGGCTCCACCCAATATCTTTATGCCAGACCGGCAGTCTCCTGACCCTATAACCGTTTGACACAATGACGTAGGGTAGCTTCGGTCTAAATCGGTGTCGGTTTGTACTCTCCTTGGGGCACTTGGCGATGTCTCCCAGATTATGAAATGTTAACAGCCATGCCGGATCCATCAATGTATAAAGGCCTGCTACGATTTTCACAGTTACTCATATTATAATCCTACCTTACCAGCTGCGGCCACACACAGTGTATCTAGTGCCCACCAGAAGGCTCGAAACCCATCATGCATCACGGTCTCGCGGTGGACAATCGTGATAAATCTGACAACAATCGGCGCATCCATCTTCCTCCAGGATTCCCCATCCTGCGATCTATTATCTCTGCCCCCTCTGCACGATACAGGCTTCTTTGGAGTTTCCATAGACTCTCTATTCCAACCCTTGTGCAGCACATATTTTATGGAACGAGCCAAGTGGTACGTTCAACAGAATTCGAAAGTCCCGTATACAGAAATAAAAATCACCTCCCTACTTATAGATCAGGCAACAACAACGATTGAAATACAACCCTTCCCGTTATAAATTCAGGAACTTGGGGCGCAGCAGCATTTTTGGCACAATGGGTGAATCATGGAGGCAAACTCTCCATTTGATGAGAAGATCAAATCGTCGGATCTTCCCACCCGTCCAAATAAAACCTGCGTCGCAGCTGGTAGCATGGGTTAAGGCCGTGTCCAAGCGCGTGGTATCTATTATTATCGAGAGTGTATTGCGCCTACGGCGTTCTCGGGCCTGTATGTTGTGCACAGAGGCAGGCATTCGCCTCGTTGTCATCTATGATTTCTCACGAAACCTCTATGATATAGGTGAAGGAATTAGCAATGGCATACACTCTAAAGCTAGATACGCACCTCCGTGACCTTACATCCGAAATAGAGAGAATAAGTGAATGGCACACGACAGGTGGGGGATTCGCGGTTTTACACATCGCGCATTGGAGAAATAATGGAGGGGTGGCCAAGGCATGTATAGTTTAATCTTTGAAAGAAATTTGGGAAAGGGGCTTACCTTTTGTTACTTAAGGTCGGTATCAAGGTCATCAAGGTACCTGTACAATATGGAAGGAGTGCGAAGATTATTGCTGACAAGGTATGTCTCAATCTCAAGTTAATTGTTACAAGTGTGGTAACGTATCCAATTAGCGTCTCCGGAAAGAAATTTTAGTTTGGTCACATCTTGAACATCCAAACGTCTTGCCACTGTTGGGGATTACTTACGGCTTTGGTGCGGCGGGGACTTATGGCATGGTGTGTCCGTGGATTGATAATGGAGATCTTTCCCATTATCTTAAACTGCACAATACATTAATACTATCTGAGCGTCTCATCATGGTACGTATATTGAGGCACAGAGAATCCTCTCCCAGGAGCTAACCTTAATTTCAGCTAAGACAGATTGCTGATGCTATATATTATTGTGTGTATTATTTTGGGAGGTTTTTGCCCAACGTTTCTAAGGTGTATCATAGTGCACTCGAATTTGGTCATTCATGGAGATCTCACCGGGGTGAGTACATTGTATGTCTTAATAAACCTATTCTTACCCTGTCTTTTATTTTAGAACAACATCTTAGTAGCTGAGGATGGTCACATGCTCCTTTGTGACTTTGGTCTTTCCTCTCTCAACGAAGACTACAGCGACACTATTTACCAAACATCCTCATCTCCAAAATATAATCTACCATGGGCTGCTCCAGAGATCGTTCTCTCTGAATTTCCCCTCCGTCCAAGCCAAAGTACAGATGTATATTCATTTGGGAGCGTGATATACCAGGTATTTATTGTCCTGTGCTTGACACACATATTCATCGCCCTTCGTACTATCAGGTACTGACTGGCACAAGGCCATATATTGGCATGGCTGAAGGAATGATTTGTCTGTTATTGAACGACCGTGGATTTCCTCCCCGTCCAGAAAGTGGGTTTGTATCCGATGAACTTTGGGCGCTTATGTTGCGATGTTGGAAGCGAAACCCGGGAGAGAGGCCTACGTCGATTGATATTCGTAAATTCCTTTATTCAATGCCTGCATGACTTTTAGTACACCCGATACCCGTCCCTTCTACATTGCTATAGTATTAGACGCAGACATACCTAATTTCCTTCGCATCATTGTTGTCGATGCCCCTTTGCATCTTCGTTCTTTTCTTCACCCAATGAACTACGTACCATTTTTAAGGCGAATTAATTTTATGAACGTCTATAGAGACTTGAACGTACAAGTTAATGTTCCTGTTAGCCACTAAAACAAGAAAAAAATATATATGATTGCTTGTACGTGTGATTTCCACGTAAGTCGTTTACACTTTGTTGCAAGTTAATACACTAAACTACATCAATCATCGGAAACACATGGGGTGCACACTACAAGTGGTTATATTCCATATTCGTATTCGCATAGAAAATTGTAAACGCTTTCAGCACATAACCTCTCTTCGGGAATGGATCTCCAGCATTGCTTCATAAATGCCCACAGATCGTCCGAAATGAAACTAGGCCGTGCGGGACGTTGGGGATGGGCTGTGTCGCGTTTGCACCTATTAATATATACAGCAATTTGAGTGGAAATTTGACGATTGTATGGAGCCTGGCCTGTCAGAATCTTGAAAATAAAAACAGTTACTGAAAGTGTTATATTTTAGTCGTATATTCCTACCTGTAACATCACACTTCCAAATGAATAGATATCTGAGAATTTTGTTGGTCGAGCCGGGCTAACGTCACCTGGGAAAAGTATTTCTGGGGCAGACCATGGAATGTTGTATTTCTGTTGAGAAGATGTTTCGTAAAATGGGTCGTTTATGTCCCCCACTATGAGGGAAACACCAAAGTCACAGAGAAGGGTGTTCCCCTCGTTGTCCACAAGAACATTGACCTGGATTCATATTAGTGAGGTGTGTCAGGTAATTCGATGCTGTAGATACGTACACCTGTAAGATCTCCATGAACAACGTTGTTACCATGCACTATGTTTTGAATTTCAGAAAGTCACTGTTAGGAGGGGAAAGATTGACTGACGATATCGTAGGGCATCTGATATTTGAAGGAGCTGAAGGATATAGTTAACGGAATTCTTCGCATATGTTTGGAATATAAATACCATATCGAGGCGATGTTGCAGCGGAAGGTCACTATTGTCGATAAGATACTGACAAAGATCTCCGTTCTCGGCCCACATACAGACCATTCCGTACATCCCGTCGGGTATGATATTGAAACCAATAGCGACGCCATATAGTGGGAGAATATGTTCGTGTTTAAGCTTAGACCAAATGCGAAGTTCGCGGCAGATTCTCTGTTATTTGTACCCATCTATCTTGCTCTGAAGGTCATAATATGACATGAGACACACCTTTCTAACGAAGCCCAGCTCCTTCGAGTTGTTGTGCGGCACTCGAAGGACTTTAATGGCCACCTAAGACGTGCCCTTTAAGGTTATGGTGATAAACGAGAAACAAGATGGAGATACCTTAGTTTCTCCCCCACCCCGACGCCATGTGGCCTGATGAATATCCGCGAACCCCCCCTTACTGCGTTGGTATGCCGATAGAGTCAATTGATCACTGATATCCGGGTATATATCACCACTCAAGACATTTCCCACAGCCCTATATCCCGTACTACCATACAAGTTGGGTATGACCTGTGGGCATTACTTGAGCCATGGGATGTTGTTGAGAAACGGAGCTTACTTACACTCTTATCGAGAAGCCTCTCTGGTTCTCTGGGTCTGATATCTCTCCTAGAAATGTTGCCCGGTGTTAGCGTTGGTGAGGAATTAAGGTATTATATTCCTACCAGCCCCAGTTGACTGCACTGACTATGACCATAACCCGGAGAATGAACCGAGAAATAAAACAAAGGATACATAGTATCCCAATGATGTCGAGTGTTCCGTAATTGTGATTAGTTATACGGTCCTTGACATAATATAGGGCAGTTAATATTATAAAGGAAGAAGGGGAAGGATGACTCACGTCAAAATCAGGAGAAGAATCCAATGAACCGAGAGCGGCCCCCGCGATATCGGGGGCCCCAGTCGGGCCAAAGGAGTTTAAGAGTGGAAGTGTTGGAATCGAGAGCCACTGGGGCCAGTTCCCCAGCAGTTGACAATGTTAAAGAATTAGGCAGCGAAGACAGTGTGAGTGAGGTGGCCGCGTAATGCGGGGGAAAGATACCGCCTTGGAGATAGAGCTCTAACCTCATGGCCTTAAGTAGGATGCCCGCCGCTGACAAATCCGCGCTCGGGGGTGGAACACTGCAATGGATAAACTATACAACAAAGGGCGCCGACGGACCGCCAGAAGCGTCCCGTGGCTCATAGTTTGCTGGAGTTCCGAGTTCGAAGTTTTTCGAATTGAGGTTACGCCTCCTGGATTTTTTCCTCAGATCTAACATTGCGGTAAATGCCGAGATGGCAAATTCCGGTGATATTGGTTCCGAGGCTAGAAATTTTGATTTGTGCGTCCTTAGAGTATATTTAAACACAATTAACGTGTTATAAGTGTTGGTTCTGCTCACCGCTCTTCTGGACTCGGGGATGCCGTGGTTTCAAAGACATTCATACAACGGTTTGATGTTTCTGTAACTCTACCCAAGAATTTCGAGGTTGATATCTAATGTGCCAAGACTTCATACTCTTGGCGCTTATCCTGTTATCATAAGAAGTCAATATTGAAGGCGTCCTATGAAAGTTGAATACTGACCTGGTGTGCCACATCGTTCAGGAACGTACTCACAAATGTCACTAAGCACGTGTGAGTCGGGGTTCAAAATATTTCACCAACCGTGTGACCAATTACAAATCAATCTCATAGCTGGTTTGGACTGAATGCCCTCAAGACGAGGCACTCAAACGACGACTCAGCTTGGACCTGCTAGGGCCTTGGCTAGAGCTGTTTACACTCGGATCTATCACCTCCCAGGGCCAACTGCAGCAAGTGTCACTACTTTCCGGCACCCCATTTTTATTTGCAGGAAAACAAAAGTCTTTCCAATCCTGGCCACCTCAAACCTTATACTTCGCAAATCAAGAATATGACCATCAAATCTTCTCGCCCACTCCTGATTTTAAGTCTTCCTGGATCTGACATTCTAAGATAATTGGTACTTCTGCTCCTTACATCAGAATCTCTAAATCAGGGATGTATCCTGCTCTCTCTCCCCTGTGATATGGTATCGTTCAAGTCCAGATCAGGTGCAGACGAACCCAAACCAGCCATGCACGGTACTGGCTATAACTTTAGTACAATACGTCCAATTGCTCGTCTTGCGAGGGCCATCGCAAGTGTGGGTGGTATGTACGAGTTCGAACAAGATTAAATTAAATATAATTTGATGAGCTGATTAATAGAGCTTCTTGTTGCTACCATTTGGGTGGCTCCTCGTACCCTCATCAGGTAAAATATGTCCAAAAAAACAAAAATAGATAGGAAAACAGCACGGTGCAAACCCGCTCCGGCAACTCCAATACCCGAAGGTTTTCTCGGTGATCGCCGCAAGATTGGCGCGAAGAAATTCTCAATCCAGATAGACCTCATCTCAATACTTCGAACTCGGAATAAGTTAGGAATGTCCGACGACAAAATGTTTAGCTAATATGTAAGTTTTCATACCATTCCATTGGTGGCGAACATCTTCTGTGATTTTAGACGTGTAAACATTTGTAAGTCCGTGTGAAACATTTTCAGCCAGCCGCCCGAGGTTTTGGTTCGGGCCTGTCACTCGAACACAGCGTCTAAGTTGGATAACGTTGACAATAGGCCATTCCCCGATTGCAATCTGAGAACAATTTGCCTTCCTAAGTTCCTGTCATAGCCATGTCCACACTAATCACAATGCTGTCATTTTTGGCCCTGACATCGTGTGACGGTATGCGATTAGTCTGTTCACGATTTCGGCCTATATATCGCGTCGAATACCTAGAAGAAACAAGCATTGGGGGAAACGTGCTCTTTAAGACAAGCCGACAGGGGTATATAGAAGCTCAGAATGGTTACGTCTCGTGGAGGACTCCAATACTTCAAGCATGCAACTGGATAATGTTCTCCTAGTTATCGAAGAAGGTATTTGTATTTCCACCAATTGAACCTTTGATAAAAATGGAACTTACCTCATTTGAACATTGAAGCACGCAGATACTTGCCACAGCGTGCACTTGATAATTTCTTGCGGCTTCCATAATGAGTACGAAGCCTTTGAACTGAAGTGACATCAAATTGAGGTGGTGGTCTGGATAGCAATATATAAAAAGTGTTCCAGTAACTGCCGCTGACTCCAGGGGGACGCTGTTTGTGGGCTCCTCTGATGATAATAAAATTCCTGTTACAATAGGCTTACGATTTTCTTATGGACAAGGAAATGAACATTGTTGCTGGAGGTATACGAACGATCAGAATCAGAGGAACAAACTGGAGTGAGATCAAATCTTACATTTAAAAATAGGTGTTTATAGAAAAGATTGCCCATACTTAGTGGAGAAATGGGTACTCACGCTCCACTGTTTCAAGACTGGACACGATCAATAGAGATCGGGGCCCGGGGGGGAGTGCGAAAAAATGTATTCGCTCTAAATGCCTCGTGCAAGTGATTCATAACCTTGTGACTCCATCAATGCCTGTACATCTCTTATATGTGTTTTTATAAATTGCTAAGCCGTCTCAGGTGACACTTGATCTTTTGAATTTTCCATCATAAGCAGATATCCCGCTCCTCAGAGCCAAGCATCAATAATTGAGTGTACCACGTAGGTCTGTATAATGGTCATTTCACCATCAGTTTAGCTGACACGATGCAGTACATTGCTTGGTATGCAGAAATTAGTTTGATAAATATACCCTCTTCTCTGCGTGTACCACTTTCCAAAAATACATTTGAGTATTCGGAAACGATCAGGCACTGAACACGAGGCAGGAGTGGGGCTGACATAACCTCCTCATATTCCATATGTGACAATCGTGAGGATATTGATCTTAGACGGTGTCCTCCCCAGAACAGGGACCTTTGGCACAAGAAGATTTGCGATCTTCTGAGAAATGTGAGTGATTTTGTAGGCTCGCATCCGCATACTAATATTCTCAAGTCCGTTATGCGGATTCTGCGGATTCTGATGTAACTTTCAAATCAATCGATGGAGTTCTCTTCCGATTACAAAAGCTCAACCTTGCAGTGAATGCGAATGGGTTCCCGCCCACTGATTTCCAAACCTCCGATGAAGCCGTTGGGCTTTCTGAAACCTCAGATGTCCTGGAACTTCTCTTTCAATTCTGCTACCCACAACGCCACCTGGATTTGGAGCACCTGGATACGAATCTCCTAGTTTCCCTCGCGGAGGCCGCAGAGAAGTATGAGGTATTTCCGGCGATGAGTGTGTGTAATATTCGAATGCGGTGTGTAATATATTTGGTTTAATTATGTTCGAAGTTCAAATGTCCTTATTCAAGGGAAATTATATCTCAAAGCCCATTCAATGTTATGCTCTACGCCGCAAGACATGGTTACACAGACATTGTGGACACAAGTTATAAACTTGTGTTAAAGGAACCGTTGGATGAGGTTATAACAAAGTTGCCACCTCATCTTGTGATTCCTTGGGTGAGTCCAGCATACGGACGTCATTGAAGATCACTGTGCTAACGCCATCGTGTACTCATATAGGTATTACACTATGAGCAGTATGCTCAAATCCTGCGAAACTCCATTGTGGAGCACGGAGTTAAGCAGCAAGGAATTCATAATTCAAATACAATTATCATCAAGAAGCGCGTCAAATTCGTAGAACATCATTGCCACGTTCTTCAGAACCTTGGTAAAGGTGTCAGCGCGTTGGTAGAATTAGACAAAACCTTTGACTGTCCCTGTAAAGATTGTCCAAAAGAATTGGTTTTGTGGCGCAAGGCGCTTGAAGAGGGTTTAAAACGAATACCTCCATTTCATACCTTGATTTGATAATCGTAGCGTAAATAAATACCACAACAAGATATCTATTTTTCATAACTAAACGGTGGTATACCCCCCATCTTCGCCTCAATCCCCCTACACCACGCTGCAGATGCTTCATTCTCCTTTCCACAAGAGCAACATTTGCAATCAAACAAGGAATTCAGGTTGAATAAAGCCCATAAAGCTTTTTCAGAAAGGAGATCCTTAAATACCTTCTCTTCCTGTTCTACTGTATCCGTAGTATAGCCACATACATCGCAAAATCGGTGCGATTCTCTCATATTTATGTGGAAATAGATTATTGCACTTTTTAATACATTCACGTACTCTTCGCGATGCAAAATCTAATAAGTAATTAGCAAGGTTTATGTTTGTTAGAGTCCAATATACCCAGGGGACAACCAGATAAGACGGCAATAATGGCAGGATTTTCGGCAAAGGTATATCCATCACCAATTGGGCTGTTTTCATGAGAAGCTTCTGATAATCATGCTTGGCGGCGTATACTAGAACTTCAGTAGCATGATGGGGCAGAGTTTTACTAAGATTTCGAAACACACAAGAAATAATATTAGAATACAGAACAATAAAGCCTAATTGAGAATAAAATAATGGAACGTACTTCATTTGAATATTACAAACGTTCATTGCAGCAAAGACTTTGTATTTCTCAGCAGTATCTGCAATCTGGGAAAATATCTCGAAATCGAGAGTCGAGAGGTCCGGATGGCGTTCCGGGTAGCAAAATCGAAAAATACAATCCAGGACTTCCCCCGTTTCCGGAAGGAGAATAGGGGTATCAGGTTGGTTTTCCATTTTGGTTGGGAAGCCCACCGCAGTGACGCTGAGATTATCCTTGTGTACAAGGAAGCGTACATGATCGCTGGATTGGTATGATACATCAGCGTCCAGTGAGTTAACTGGAAGAATAAAGGCAACTTTCAGAGGAACGATTCGAAGTTCATGATTCAATGACATACATTTGTCAGAAAGCCGTGAAATCGCTGGATGAGGGGCGGAGTTATAATCATTTAATTGGGAGATAGACATAGTTAGTGGCAATCCAGGCGTAGCTGTCATTTTGATGCATCAACCGCCTCTGTGCATAGACCTGTAGTGAATGCATCAACACCTCTGCCCCAGAGAGCCTGTTGATACATCAACCCCTCTCCCATTTCACCTGTACGGGCTGGCCATTCGGCACAATTGGCATCAGTACAATGCGGATTTTTCCGCACGGCGGGATGTAGGATTGATATCAAACACAGCCACATATTGCGGTCGAAAAATATTCCCTTTCGGCTCCCGCCATCATTGCGGCATTTACCTTTTCGGGATCACCTTTACCACCCGCTCATGCCTCACCAGTTGCTAGCTGTACCCCACAGGGATCTAACCCATTTTGGAGCACAGAATTGCAGAAGCTTCCTGTCAGTCTCATTCCTTCATGCAACTATTGCCGTACCTAATTTCATGGACCACAATGTATCACTGGATGGCCCAAAACATTCCTTAGTACATGATTCCGCCCTCTTTCCAATGGATATACTTAATTACAAGGTATCAATCCTAGTAGGTGTTGTGATAACCTAATACACAGTAGTTGGAATGCTGTAAGATTAAGAGTTTTTGGGGATAGGAAATTTGACTAAGTTATTTAGTTGATTAATCAACCATGTGAGACCTGGCACGTAGGACACCCATAGTATATACATACCAATTGATGCATCAACCACGTGATTCTGTATTGGTTTGAGATAGTCATGAAATATATGTGCTGGTTGATACATCAACCACATGACAAGTCAATGGTGTCAGTAGCTGCACGTGAACTGGTTGATGTATCAACCCCGTGGGCAGCCAAAGCACATGAACTGGTTGATACATCAACCATGTGGGCAGCCAAATTGCATGTCAACAAGTTGATATATTATATAATATGCATGACGTTGATGATGATGCATCAACCACTTGAGACGTAGTATAATTTTGAAAAGGCTAGGATGAAATTCACTGTATATAAATGTACCATTTACATACAGATGTGTTTACTATAGATAAGATGTATCACTGCCGAATTCTATACAAAACAAGAAATATTTTCAGTGTATGACTCGATTAAAATACAAATGATGAACCTTTTAGTAGGATTACCTTGACCGGACCCGGACACTCTGCGTTTCGTTGTTATGGCTGCTGCTTCGACAGGGGCCCTGGTGCCCTTCACTGGAAGTTCAACATTTGTTCCATCCGGGTTCCGCTTGGTAATTTGAGTGCGTTTTGAACGCATACCCGCTAATGTAATGGGGAGTTCCTCACTATGAGGATTGCGAATTGCTTTTGAAGGTGCATTCCTCGTACTGCGCGTAACCCTGTTAACCTCTTGAATGGTGGTAAGAACCTTGTCAGAACTGTCGTTTATGATGCCCGGGTCCCTGGGAGGTTCATGGGACGGACTTGGGTGTCGTTTCGACCTGTCCTTCAGCCTAGCACGTCCCGCCCCACGTCCTGCCCCACGTCCACGTCCACGTTTATACGTCGTTATACTGGTGCTTGGAGCGGAGGTAGGAACTGACTGGATTGGAGGTCGAGTAAGTGGGAGTGCTGATATGCCTGGATCTTCCGAATTTGGTGGCGGAGTGTGTGTGGGTGTGAGTACTTGCTCGTTCCTAGCTACCGAAATAGAAGGCGGGGTTGGTGTGGACACAATGGGCGGGAGTACGGGTACATTAGGCCTGACAGCAGTGAGTGGCTCCGGTGTGAAGACAATAGGTGCTGACGTCGACGCAGGCAGGGCTCTTGAAACTTCGGGTTGCGTAAGTGGGAGCATATCGAGAGATTCACGAACAACAGGGGGTGGAGCGGATCTGGGCATAAATGATGTTGGTGGGAATTCGGGTAGGATTTCTGCAGTTGTTGGGCCAATCAGTGGTCGTGTGAGTGGGAAGGGTAACTGATTATGTATCGTCGGCGCACTTTCTGTAATGGTAGGGGAAGATGGGAAAAAAAATCCCCCACATTCTGTAAGTGGCGTAGAGTCGCTGTTCTCTTGAGTAATTGGATTGAAGTAACCTACACTATTGGGCTGGACTGAGGCTTGATGAATTTTTTTACTTGAATCGGAAACCAGGTCCTTATTTAGCGAAAGGTTAACGAGTGAGGGATCAATAGGGATAGGGTCAATGATAGGTGAGAGGTGAGACGCAGGTAAGAGGCCAATAGCAAGGGGCGCAGGTGGCGGACTGTATATGGGAGACGCGGGGGGTGGTGGCAATTCTAGATGTAGGTTCGGCCTAGTTTGGTGGTGTGGTCCGTTAAAGGCATCGTCACTAGTCCCTGTGGCTGGAGTTTCGTTAAAACTAATGTCCCTGTCCTCCATTTGAACAAGTCCCTCGTCATTCAACCATGATTTGCCAACTTCTTGTCGCTTTTCCTTTGCTGAAATAAGATGGTTGTTAATATTATATTTTGTTGTCTGGCATAATGAAGAAGCTTACGATAGACTCTCTTGAGCCATTCTACATATGGCTTGCTCACAGCATCCTTGAACTGAGGATATGCTGAGGGGAAATCAACTCCAGCAGGTGTTTTCCCATACGTCACACTGATTGGCATAAACACCTAATGCAAACATAACCAACTAAATGAACACACGTTTGAACGGTAATCTTTCCCCCGGCAGCCGGGTTTGGCCCGCCTGACATGACAAATGTTGACCACCCCGAAAGACGATGAATCTCTGCACATGTTGTGTGCAGGAGAGCAACGAGGTTCTCGATAACACTAGTATGTATTATTTAGGCTCATAATATGAGTTAAAAAATGACTTAGAAAACAACTTACAACTGTTGTTGAGAGGGAGAAGGATTCCCAGCATCTGGCACTGCCGCCAATGCCACAAACCGTTCTCTCTCCTTCTTCGCCTCATCTACAAACCGCTCCCTGACTCCAGGTTCCTCGTTTTCCCAAGCTTCTTTGATCACTAATTGGCGTATGGCCATTGCATGCGACTTGCCATTTGTTTTTATTGTTCCGTCTGTTGTATCGTCATTATCAAACTCATCACCTGAACTCAAATCATCGCCTAAACCGAAGCCATCACCATCGGAAACTTCTCCACCTTTGTCCTCTCCACTCAATGCACTCTCAGAAATACCGGTTTTGAAACCAGCCCCGTTTGCAAGCCTTATTTTCACCAAGTCATTGATTTTCTCCCGAAACTCCACCTGATATAATTCAATGTCGCGTCGGGCACGTCGGCGTTTTGTCTGCTTGAACATTGATTCCAACACCGAAGGTATGTCTTTACGTGCCGAATGCTCTCCTGTGGCTTTTGCCGCATGGTTTCTCATCCACCTTTTGATTCGCTAGGAGCACATTATTTTATCTGTTATATTTTGCAGGCAATTTTTACTCACATCTACACGATGCAAAATCGCCACTTTGTATGTTTTTCTTTGCTCATCCGTCCAAATAAATGAATTTTCATTGGATTCCGAAGCCTCTGGGGGAAGTTCTCCAGCTTTAATCAACACCTCGCATTCAGGCCATTTCCCAAACCATTCTCCTGTGATCCGGTGAAAGTAATCAGTAATATTGCGATTTGACGAATGCTTAGACCCAGCTGCAGCAAGTTTCTCCGTCATGAGTTCCACATACTCCGGCAGCTGGGTGGTGAGGTAAGCTTTCTGTTCTGGAGTGGTCCATGATTGCTGAACCATTGGACGAAATTTTGGCTATGAGCAGGTGCGGAAAGATGATGAATTGGAGTGGTGATCTGTGCGCTTCATTGAGCGTCTGCGAACCGATCCACCCCGACTACCAATTCAGATCTCTCATGTGATTCAGTAAGCGAACACTCATGGTTATAATCCACTAGGCAACGCTTTACTAATTCCTAACTTTTTTTTTTGTTCCCCGCCCAAGTGTTTTCAAATGGCTGCCTCCTCTGCTAATGACGATACAATGGCAGCAGTAATTGCCTCTTTCACACAGTTTACAATCGCATTTCAAGGTCAGTCTTATACCTATAATACATAGTTTACCTCTAACAAAGTTTTACAGCACATCTGACAGCTACAAATGCACGCAATACTTTCATGCTGGGGGAACCTCCTATTGGTACCTCTTGTAAGCACTCACACGGTATCTCGATTGTATGCTAATCTAGATTCCTTAGCACATGATCTCGAAGCGACTCCAGCACCTGTTGCAGAACATCACGCAGAAATAACCCCTGCAATGCCAAGCTCTCCCCCCCCAACATACACCCTAGTGAGTGTCGTGGATGTTATGTGTCTCTCTGTTACTGAACCGAAACAGTCTACAGGGGATAGGCAAGATAGAGATACAAGGGGCACTGGTGCGCTTGCACCCCCCCTGAGTCCAACTGCGATCACAGCCAAGTTGATGACTGTCCACAGCCGCACTTGTATGTAGTTACTGTTGGTAGGGTTCCAGGAATATATACCACATGGTTTGTCAAATAAATGTTTCATAATTCTAAACTTGATGATCAATCGTTCATAGGCTTTCTGCAAGTGCAGAAGTTCAATATGTATCCGGAGGACGTTACAAGAAATATCGACATAAAGAAGACGCGATTGGGGCTTATATACAGGCATGGAATGCAGGGGAGGTCCGATACGGTCGTTAGTTTTGGAACGGAAGTTGCAATTGTCCATACTATGTCGTCTTTATCAAATTTGACCGATCATTCATCCCGATCACTTTAACCCAAGAGGATCGGATCCCGATCGATCCCAAGCCCAGCCAAGGCTACATGAATCATTGCGCCTGCAAATATTGTACATACCCGCATCTACACCTTGAGTAGTTGGGCTCATTTATGACACTGTCTCACTGCTTGAGACGAGACGATGAACATGTAGTAAATAATGAGTCTGACTCCGAGTAGTTCAAATTTCCAAGAAGTGGTCCAAATTTCTGAAAGGAAATTACATGATGTCGTTTGGGTGCTTACTGAGGTTTGTTTGAGCATGAGTTTGGTATAGTAACGAAACAATGTATACATACTTTGTGTAAGTGCGGTTAGTGTTCTACAGTGAGACACATTAAGCCAGGAAAATGTGTAGTAAATATCAATTTGACTCTATTTTCTTTATGTATATCTGTAGATTGATTGTTCGGTGTCGATGTATCTTAGTACTACACATATATTCGTCAAGTCTGGCAGTTAATTACCAACGACCCTTTGTAAATACTATATGTAAGAAAGCATATTAGAAGCGGCATGTAAGCACATACTAATAAAGGGCAGCAATTAGTATCAGATTTTATATTATGTGGAATATGTAAGATGCAACAAGAATTACTTCTGGGTTGTTAATCACAAACTTGTTCCGATCAAATACTGCCACAAGCACAAATCTTGAGTTTTCACCCATACCTCTTCCCACAGCCTACCTCCTGGGATGGTAGCGGTACCACTAGGTACATGGGTGTTATGCGCATCGTTTGTGGGTGTCTAAATGCGGCGGGGACACAAACTCGTATCACAATAAGGTAAATGGTTGGGACAAAAAAAAGTTTTATTTTTGCAATTTTTATTCCAGGATTTGATCAAGTAAACATCCCGAGCTCTGCATAAAGGGGTACCATTGTATTCCGTGGGCTATGTTGTATATAACTGCATGTGCAAGCAGCCCAACCAACCAGTGATGGTTCGCGCCTGTTAATTATACAAATCCAAGAGCTCAGTACTTGGTTTCCATCCCTGCATTCTAATCATCGTATTACAGGTGTAACACACAACTTATACTGATGAGAAGCCAGGATAAAGTCTTAAGAAAACGACTCGCGTACTGGTCACATGATCTCATTATTGAACGCGACTGATCACATGTACTGATCACCTGTTGATTTTTAGGTTCAGTTGCAGATGCCTGACTTGTTTCTTCGTCCAACTCGTCGTTCTAATTTGTTGATCTTGCCATGTCCCACCCAAAACACACTAACAGATCCTCAAATAAGTGGGTCTACACTCATTTCTGTAAGCTATTCATCCTAACTATCCTCTATGACGTTACAGACTACACTACAGATAGTTACAGCAATATGGGAGCGCATAGGACAGACAACGGTATGTAAATTCACTGCCATTTGGTGATTGATGCATTCCTTTTCACATTAGATCCCTTTGCGAACTTAGGAACTACAATGACACCTTATGGTTGACTCAGTATGCGTTGGAGGATGGAACCAGGTGAGTATTGTACCATGAGCCGTTAGTTTGTTACTTATTGATATTTCGAAACATCAGGAAGATATATTGACTACATGATGTGAGTCTACCCTACAACCTGTACCTATCCTGCGGTTTTTTGGTGGTCCCAAACTGGTTCCAGGAATAGACACGCCTTCAATATCAGTGAGGATCTCATTATCACAAATATATCGCTCTTAACTTAATGGCCTCAGGAGTATAGTTATAATATAACCATTGTCTTACATATGGAATTCCAGCTTTTCCACATTGCGCACGCTTCTGCTAATAATTTTTGCTCCAACTGAAACACCGTTTTTTTATTTATTGCACTCCACATGAAAACCGATCGACTCTCGCTAATTTCTTTTATAGATCTGACCACACGATATGATATGTGAGTGTAGCCCCTGAAATCTCGTCCCGGACTGCCTGAATGTCTTTACCATGTCTCAGACCTAGATCAATAAGGAAGCATCCGATCTTATCAAGATGGCTATCCACCATGACACACAGCTTCGCCAGGCTTCCCTATAGTTGTTGAACCTCCTGGCTCGTTGATCCATTGGAATGGGTGGTGAGGCTGATCTAATCGGCACAAAATACCAATAAATTGATCCCAAGTATCACGATAGAAACCAAGTTGATAGGTTAGTGGAGGCGGCATCCCGAAGAAAAATAGGCTGGGCACTTGGCAAGTCTGGGCGATCAGCAACAGCAATCGAAGCACCTGAATGGTCCGGTGTGCAACAGTGCCAGGAATTTCCAGGAAAATCTTACCGGAGCAGTGCCACTTTCTGACGAAGTCTCTGACGAATTCTCAACAAGCAAGTCCTCCTTCTCCAAAGAACTTTCGGGGCGCTCACCAACTCTCAATTCTTCTGTTCGCATAGGAATATCCTTGGGTACATTAAGTACTGGTGTGGGAAGTTTGAACTATCCTGATAGGAGGTAAGTATATCACTTGCGCATGCTCGCTTTCTCAACTAACACTTTTGACTTACCGTCAGGACAAGATATTGTTGTTTGGT
Organism: Collybia nuda; assembly: GCA_015584075.1. Classification (NCBI taxonomy): domain Eukaryota; kingdom Fungi; phylum Basidiomycota; class Agaricomycetes; order Agaricales; family Clitocybaceae; genus Collybia; species Collybia nuda. Next base: position 66,765 of record MU150358.1, on the reverse strand, counting down.
GTATAGAAGGGGGGAGGGCCAGTACCAAGGGGAATTGGGACGAAGCTCTGAGGTCTGACAGTAAGTACCACATTTACAAGAATTACTTGGTTATTACTCATGTCCTTTTTTAGCTACGTTGGGTGCTGGCTCACTAGCGTGTAGATTATGCGCATAGTCTATCACACTCAATGAAGCGCTCTTTCTTTTCTAGAACACATATCAACCAAGGGTCGGCATATCAGGAGATCTGTTCGGATTCTGAGGAGTCCGAGGATGGCTCCCATCCCCAAAATTCACTTCACATTCACACCATTACTGTCGCCTCAGCCACGGACACCCCTCATACAAACATCACATCCATCCCCGTGCCTTTATCTCCCCAAAAACGCATCAAAAGGTCACAGGATATCTTACGAGACGACATCCTCCATGTCCCTGAATCCCAAGACTTTGCCTTTATGGCCCCGGATTTCATGGAATCGTGGGATGAGGAGCATGGTTTGGGTGAAAATTTGCGTTCCCGGACAGCCTCAGTGAGTGCCCTTGCCGTCACAAGGAAACACCATCATATGAAGATTTCAGGACAATCCAATGAAACAATGGTCGGAGAATGACCGTGAGGTGTATCTGAGGGAGCTTCTGCGAATGGATGGATATGGTATCAATGAGGAGGACACAATGTGTAGGCAGTGTGGCATACGACCTCATCAATATCGATGTATTGATTGCTGTGGCGATGTGCGCTGGTGTCTTGAGTGTACACTTGATTTACATATAACCAATCCTCTTCACTTTATTGAGGCACGTCCTTGTCATTCTACGAAAGTTTTCCCTGCAATATTTATTTTTTGCTTCAGAAGTGGAACGGCTCCTATTTTGCACACATAACACTGAAAAAACTTGGCCTCTGAATACAACTTAATCACCCTCCACGAAGTCATTGCTTTAATCCCAAACGTGCTTTCAACGATGATTTTTTAATTGTTGACTCGAGTGGCTTACATGAAGTCGCACTTGATTTTTGTGAATGTGAACGCGCCCCATCCCATTCGCTTCAACTCATGCGTGCTCGGCTCTACCCAGCTACTGGTACCAACCCAAGAACAGCAGCAAGCTTCCGAGTCTTACGACAGTTTCACTTACTGTCATTTGAATCGAAGTGTTCGGGCTATGAATTTTATAATAGCCTTGCCCGATTGACAGATAACACCGGCTCTCCATCTCGGGTACGCTACCACTTCTTAAACTGATATATTTGACGTTCAAGTATTTCTAGGATCGGTACGATGAGTTTATGAGGATGATACGTCAATGGCGTCATCTCAAAATGCTTAAGCAAACAGGGCGTGGCCATGATCCTGCAGGGGTTTTATCAACCCAACCTGGCCAGTGTGCACTTCTATGCCCCGCTTGCCCGCAGCCTGGGGTAAATCTACCTCCAGACTGGGAGAGCGTGCCGGATAAAGAAAGGTAAAAAAAAAATGTGATCCCTTATGTTATGCCTCTGCTAACACACAGGGGATTTCTAGCTGGAAATACACACTCTTCCTAGCTATTGATGCAAATTTCAAACTTCAGAGGAAGCGGGTGTCATCAGAAGAACGCGATCCAAGCCTTGGGAGTGGATGGGCTTTTTTTGTGGATGAGGGGAAATATAAGGAGTATCTGGCGGCGAATTGGGACTATAAGCAAGATGTGAGTGATCTCCGGCCAAAATGGTTTAAGCATCTCTAAATTATCTTCAGCGAAGTACTTGTATGTCACATGATGCCGTTGACAAGCCAGATCGTGAAGCTCGAGGGCTGGCTGCATCAGGAGCAGGAACAATTGATTGTGCAAGGCATGATTTTAAGCGGCCAAATGGAGTTGGTGATCTACAACTAGGAGAAAGGTGAGCGGTCTAGAACTCAATCCTTACTCGAACTAATAACTGTCTCAGATATATCAACATCGACTACTTATTTTTTATGAGCCTCATAAACTCGAAGATTAGGATAATTGTTGTGTCCTATGATATCGTTTGTCAGTGGCATAAAAAGTTATTCGATCGTATGATGAGCTTTCCGCACCAAATGCATCTCCAGAATAATGTTCTATATATCACATTCCTTGTTCCCAAATTTCATCTCCCTGCACACATCGAAGACTGTAATCTCCAGTTCTCATTCAATCTTACCAAGGGAGTTGGACGCACCGATGGAGAGGCTCCTGAACGTGGCTGGGCTAGTATTAATCCTGTCGCACAAAGTACCAAGGAAATGGGGCCAGGATCCCGACGTGATACACTGGATGACCATTTCAACGACTGGAACTGGAAGAAAACAATCGCGTTTGGTATGTAATTTCTAACTTATACATTGAAAGAGAAATCTGATCTTCTTCAAGGAGATCGCATGCTAACTAAGATAAAAGAGGCCGTACCTGCACGGTCGGAGCATCGACAGGCTCTACAAGATTTCGAGGCATCCATACCGCCTACTGTAATTGAGGAGTGGAAATTAGCCGTTGAAAACTGGGAGAAAGACGCATCACAGCCGAATCCATTTAAAACCAAAACAAAGGGTAAGTAATAGGCTCATATGTTATTTTTCCCACCTCATAGCAATGATTAGCTGTATCCGAACAATCAGCACGACTTCAACTAGCAGCAGAGGCGGCTGATGACGCAGTAAATCAAAATTCAACGTACAGTCACATGTCACACCCTTCAGTCATGATCGCAAATGGTCTCCAGCTCGAAGACGACCAGTAAATCTTTTTTTTTCTCAGTCCCGGAAATAAGGCTCACATAGTTTGTGTTCTAGACGCCGCCTCAGTGCAGACATTGTGGGACTGGGACAGCTCCCAACGACGAAACAACTAACCAATATACTGGAGAGATCAAATTCGTTACGCCGGAGGATTGCGGCATGGACAGAGAATCAGACGCTGTACATGCCACATGCCACACAGGAACGGATAAAGCACACTTACAATGGGAGCCCGGATGGAACGGCATCAACAAGAGTAACAGATATACAACTTTATCTTCCATCGGCTCTGTCAAAAGATGTCGTTATCGATGAAAGTCTCCGGATCATCGAGTGGAAGCTACGAGAGGGGCAAGCTTACGACGCCCTTGAGGAAATTCGTCATGTCCTCCGTCTACGATCACATATGTATAAGTACAAGGATCGTTACTCACGAGGTGTGAAGGCTAACACCCGGAGCAATACTGCGATTTCAAATGCAACAACAAGGATCAATCGGGCTTCTGAAAAGTACAGGGTGGCTCGTGCGGCGTTGATAACGCTCGCTCCTGGGCTAGAGCTTGAACAGCCTCTGTGGGAACACGCTCTTCGCAGGCTCAATAAGGAGGATATTCGTGGACTTTCGGAAGGTCTGTATGGGGACACAGAGGGTACCAGGAAACCATCGTGGATTTGGATGACCTACAATACCATTTCTGACGACGAAGGAGACAATCCTGCACTCAACGAAGGTAAGTAACTTGAACCCCTATTTGTTAATACTGGGCTAATTGGATGTGTTCTAGCTCTCCGGGTCGAGTGGTGTCGTGCGAGAGCACGTGCGATGCGTTGGGATGAGGAGGTAGAACTCCTCCAGGAGGAGATGCGTCGCATCCTGGCTTTTCTGAAATGGCATGAATTGTGGTGGGAGCAACAGGGGGTGGCTGCGAGTTCATCGGATGCCGCCACAAATGAGGGTAAGATTGCTTATTCAAGAAAACAAGCCTCGTTACGACGTATGCTACACGAGAGGTTTTCTGTGACATGGCGAGAGATTCCGAGATTTATTGAGCTTTGGGAGGGAAAAGTTGCCGTATGATATGTATTAAATTGAATTATTAATTTACAATAAATTTACTCCTTTTTGAATAAGCCCATTAGACTGAGATCGCGCCCTATACCGCCACCCATCCCAAACGAGAAAGAGGGCGCAATCCCCACCCCCTATACGACCAATCTTTACAAGCCCTAGAGCGGGCTTTAGAATATTCGAAGCCAGTTAGAAGCGGTTGAGAGGGACGTTGATGCATCAACCCCTCCTCTGAAATAGAGAGGTTGATGCTCCAACCATTGCACTCTCAATAGAGGCGGTTGATGCATCAACACGCCAGTCAGTGGTGGGCAATCGATGGGGAGCAGAGGGGCTGGCCTTTCTCAAATTAGTGATGCTTGTGACAGGTGAACTGGTGACATTTGCCTTAGGTGCTGGGAACAT